>FIZR01014741.1:0-44100 GCA_900060175.1 Ferrisia virgata | reverse complement strand
ATTCTTACGGTAGTTGATCATGGTTAGATTAATATCAGGAACTTGAATTAGCCATCGAGGGAATTTTGGGTTTTCATGGGTTAGATCTGATATGGTTATGTTGTTATTCTCCAGTACTGATACAAAATCTGTTATTAGGGTTTCATTGTACAGATTACGGTTTTTGATGCATGAATAAATAGTGTTTCTGATAGGGTTTGTTGAATCTGATACTGCAGACACATCGGATTTTAAAAATTTAGACAGACAGAGCGGTATCTAATTTAATGCAGTTCGTTCGCATTTGTTGGTAAAGATTTTTTTAATAATTTGTGGTTCTAGTATCATGAATTACATACCTTTAGTGGCATGACGGAGAGGGGATTTGGCACTATAAGACCTTACGTATTAATTTCAGGGGTATTTATAAGTATCAGAATGATATGTATTCATTAAATCATAATATTTGTATAGATCTCTTTTTTTCTGAAATACGTCATGATTTTAAGCATATGGATATCGGTTCATCAACCAGTTCAACCTCAAGGATTTATGAATTTAAAATTATTTTTTCAAGTCTGAGCAATTTAGAGGCCTATTCGA
This sequence comes from Ferrisia virgata, assembly GCA_900060175.1. Lineage (NCBI taxonomy): Eukaryota > Metazoa > Arthropoda > Insecta > Hemiptera > Pseudococcidae > Ferrisia > Ferrisia virgata. Next base: position 43,518 of record FIZR01014741.1, on the reverse strand, counting down.
AGATCAAAGCACCATTTTAGAGAAATTGAGAGTTGAAAAAGTTCAGGTTTTTTTTGCATGTAAACAGGCTATGTGAGTATAACTATGTAAAACTTTAAGCTCTAGTCGCCTCGGTTTAAAATTATTTTTTCGTGCTGAATTTTTTGGGGCTCTTTTTGAAGCCCAAAAGAACACTTTTTAGGGGGGGGGGGCACAGCAAAACGTCGAAACTCAAAAATTTCGCTGGCATCCTAATTGGGTATAATGTTAAGGATGACATCGACACCGAGTACACGAGGTTTTTTAACTTTTAAACGTCGTTCTCGTGTATTACAAAATAATTTATACTTATTGGTAATGAATGCGTACGAGTGTGTGCAATGTGCATGGGAATTGAAACATATGTAGGTACTTATGCGATGCGATACGATGGTTTGTCTCTTTTTTATGCCGTTTGTGTTTCTGTTTCGTCTATTTTAAGAATACCACAGCGAGTACATGTTGCGTTATTAAGACACGTATACCTAACGGGGTCGAGAAATGTGTGAATTTTCTACGTACCTATACCTCGTACTACCTACACTTGGTACCTGAATTTGTGAGGTTTTAACACCATATATAAGGTGAATTTTTCTTCCTTCTTGTAGCGTCGCGTCTCCTTTCTTGGCTATTATGTGAGCATGGAACGGAAGGAAGGACGCACCAAATAAAGGATTTAATAGCTGAGCAAAATGATACGTATAAATGGATCCCAAGCGTAAACTGTATACCATACCTACTGTGGTATGTGAATCCATATCCATACACGAGTAGTTTAGTATTTCCTGTGATTGTCGATTGGGAAAGGGTTGTGCTGTTTATGTCGTGTCGTGTCGTGTCATGTCGGCCTTCCTTTCTTTCTTATTTTCTGTTCGAATCAAAGAAACATATGTTGTGTAATTTTTTTACGGCTAGAATTTTTTATTACCACTTTTTTTTCCAGTGTAAATGAAGGAAAATTATTTTGGTTTTACCTTTTTTCTTTTGTGTTTAATTGGACTCGTTGTTTGTATTGTAGGAAATGGGTAATTTGGAAGAGTCATTGTTTCTCAAGCCTGCCCGAAAAATGTACACATTTTTTTACGTGTGAAAAATAATTCCAAGTTTGAGTTTCATTCACTCTATTTGAGGGTAATTGTTAAAAGCAAAATTTTTCGTAATCATAAAATTTATTAGGTATACCTGATTCATCCATGCGAGGTCATCTGCGAATTGGAGATGTATATTTATTCGTGATTTTTCCCCTTAATTATATTTTCATTCGTGAAACACCAGCTTAGGTTTGAAATGAACGTTAAAACTGGTTTTTCTATTAATAATAATCGCACCATCAACTTCGAAAATTTTTTACAAAATTTTTGTTTAATTTCTTCTAATATTCGTGTAGAATGAATGTTGAACCTGTTCTTTTCAGCTTAATTTTCTATGTCGTATCGTTCATAGAAACAAAGCTGTTACAGTCTACCGATTCACAATGGATGGAAGGGGTGGGGTGGGGGAGGAGGAAGATATCAACGAAATCCGTTTTAGGGCTGTAGCAGACTATTGAGAACATGAACTTTTGGCCATGTCAGATTGATTCCTTTTTATTTTTTTCCCCGAAACTAAAAATCATTTGCTCAGCTTAGTTCTAACCAAAATCGGTCAATTTGGGCAGTAGGCTTGCATTGGCTGCAGATTTTGTACTTTTGAGCGGGGATGACCTTAAGTTAAAATTCAGTTATGCCTAAATTTGGAGGAAGAAGAGCTAAGAGACTGAAATGGAAAAAATTGTTCGTTTTTAAACCAATTGATAGACAGCCTCCTAGGTCAATAAAGAGGGGAAGTGAGGGGGTTTTCTCCATTTTCACCTTGAAAAAAGGCTTTCCCTCGCATTTCTTCCCTCCAAATTAAACGTGAAGGTTGAAAATTTACTTAAAGATTTAGTAGGGGTGCTAAATATGCGTTTTGGAGGTTTCAACTTTTCAGACAGCTTGCACCTCCTCGCAGCTCTGAAAAAGTGATTTTTTGAGTGATTTTTCCAATTTTTTGATTTTGTTCCGCACATTTCGGTCCTCAAAATTGAGCTTGGAAGTTGAAATTTACTGTGTAGATTTACTAAGAGTCTTAGATGTGCTTCACTTTCTCCCACTCCCCTCACAGCCCCTGAAAAGAGGTTTTAGGGTGGTTTTTATTATTTTTTTGAGTATGCCACATGCATATCGGTCCTCTACATTGAGCTAGGAGGTTGAAATTTGGCATGTAGATATAGTAAGATTTCTAGATGTGTCTTTTGGAGGTTTCAATCTTTCATTCCCGTTGCAATTCCCCCCCCCCCCCCTGTTTTCAGGTAGGTTACTCTTATTTTTTGTTTTGGAGGTTTCAATCTTTCATTCCCGTTGTTATTCCCCCCCCCCCAGCTGTTTTCAGGTAGGTTACTCTTATTTTTTGAGTTGAACCCACGTCTATCTCTCCTCCAAACTGAGCTAGGAGTTTGAAATTTGACATGTAGATTTAGCAGGGGCACTAGTTTTGCCTCTTAGGGTTTTTAACTTTTCAGCCCCCTTGCACCCCTTCACAGCTCCGAAAAAGTGGTTTTTTGGTCGGTTTTTCTTATTTTTTCAGTTTGTTGTTCGTTAGGAAGTTGTGATTGGGTATGTAGATGTAGTAGTTGTCCTAAATGTGCCTTTTCGGTGTTTCAGAAACTCATGCAATATCTACCTGTACTCCTTACCATTTATGAAGAGAAAATATCCCAGTGCAAATATTTTTTTTTATTTCATGAATGGACAATTCGCATATCTCCTTTACTTCAGGAAAATTAGGCTCAGAAAGCCACACATTACAAAATTTTTTGTATCCCCATCAACGAAGTATGAACATACCCAACAATTTTTTAGTTGACTTTTCGCTTAACACGATGTAACAATTGAACTTGAAAACTTCAATGGTACCGAATAGGCTTATCGGTATGCTCTAAATAAAATTTTATTGTGTTGACGTAAATGTGTATTAAACATGCCTACCATTTTTGCCGCACATGTGGTAGATATTGTTATTACCTGATATTTATCTCTTCGTTGCCCCTTTTCAGCCACTGTGATGTAATGAGAGTGTTTTCATCATAACTTGAGCAATGTGAGTGTTTATTGCATATTGTCAAGTGAGTAAATATAAAGCCGTTTCAATATTTGCTCTTTTCTAAAGAGTGGAGAGAGAAGGGGGAGGGGGCAGTGGTGAATAAAAATATCAAATAACGTTAAATAAAGATAGTAAAACGTTCGGGTCTCCGACTAGAACTGTTATTAAATTCCAAGTTCTGATTGGTGCTTCTTCGATCTGATTTTCATGAAATATTTATAGTTGTGCGGATTGTTACATTTATGGCATTAAAAAAATGCGATGATTTGCTTAACAAGTAGTAGGGGTAGGGGCTACTTTTCTGGATGAGCAGTTGAAATCTCCAAAAAGTGTACCAAAAACGCCTACTAAGTCTACATGATACGTTTTAATATTCCAGCTCCCGAGGGGAGGAGTGGAGGAAAAGAAATTGGAAATGCATTCTGGAAAAACTTGAAACTCGGAAAAAAACTGCCCAAAAATTAACATTTTCGGAACTGTATGGGATTGCAATGGGGCTAAAGGTCAGAACTTCTCAAAAGAGTACGTTTATGTATGTATCAATTTTCAACCATCTTAGCTCAAATTTGGAAAAGAGAGGGGCCTTGGAAAAACTACTTTCAAGGTCGAAAAGTAGTGAAACGCCCATATCTTGCCTCCAAATTGCTGTGAGAGATTAATTTTTGAATATAAATATCATACAACTTTTGATCTTCTATCGGTTTGCTCAAGAACGAACCATTTTTGCATTTTTTTATTCCTCTGCACCTTTCTTTCAAATATTAAACACGACTGAATTTTTTCGCAAAGTCATCCTCTCTTGTGTATATCTAATACTCCCACCCAATCTAACTTTAATGGACGACTTTGAACGATTTTGCTGGTCTTCATCGCAGCATAAACAATTTTTATTTTTAGTAAAAAAATTAAAATTGAAAAAAAAGAATAAATATTTGAAATGCCCCAGGATGGTTTTCAAAGCCCCCCCCCCACCCCATTAGAACATACGCCTTGGTTAAAACTGCATCGGTTCACTTTACGGCTCATGAGTTGAATGCCCAACCAAGTGATGAGGTCCTTTGAGAGTTTAGGGCTTGGAATACTTGTAATTTTGGAGGTTGTTCAAATAGTTTTTAAAAATGAGGCCCTCATTCGGCCTTATTTTGGGGATCCTATGTAAATCTTGCCACACTAATGGATTCGATCGATACTACTCCTTCTCACCCCCTACCTCTGAATCATGAGCCTCTGATCAAATAAAAAATATTATTGAATCCATTTCAAGGGACAATTTTATGGAATTAAAACAAATATCACATTTTAAATCAATTTGTGGCGGATTAAAGGGTGACATTAGAGACTCCTCCCCCCCCACTACGCCCTCATTCCAACATTCGAGAAAAAAATGAACGAATACTTATTTGAAAATCAAATGTAAAAATGCTGTATAAATCAGCTAAAAAATTTTATATCGGTACAAAATTTTGCGGAAAGTTGAAAAAAATTTAGCTAAAATTAGACAATTTGAATATGAAAAAATACAAAAAAATGTAACATTGAAAAAGTTGCGAAATAATTAAAAAATATACGTCAATTACAAAATACTGGATGATGTGAAGTCTTTGTTGGGAAAATTTCTCGAATAAATTGCACATTTTTAAAATTAATTTCTCCAAAAATAAATAAGTAGTGTTTTTTCGTCGAACGCGTACAATGTAAAAATCGCTCAACATTATTGCTCCTAGCTCATTGTATTGTGCAAAAGTTACCACGAAATAGAAAATTTACATATTAAATCCATTAACGTCAAACGTATCCAAAATTACACCATTCCGGACCCTTGTTTAGAGGGAAAAGGGGAGAGGGCAGTACAAAGTCGCCTTCAAATGTACCTACCATTACCGTTGGTTAGACTAATTTACGTCGAGATTGGCGCATTTAACAAATTACCTACCCAAGGGAAGAGGAGAAGAACGGGCGAGATAAAAAAAAATCACGAGTACATCAACGAATCTAGCTGTAATAAAGATAATGATCGTAACTGGCTTAGTTCTTCATTACTGTATTATATGATAATCCGCGACCAATTAATTATTTCAATTAAATAACCAGTTTTTTGAAGTGTATAAAGGCACGCTTTGTGATCCTGAGCGCATGTAGCTGTCGGCATGGCATGGCGCATGCGCCGCCGGCAGGTATACCACTGGTTTTTGTTTTTCACCGTATAGAGAGGTACGTATTAGTGACACGAAAGCGGCCGAGTTGAAGATTTTGTCAAAAATTCTTCATGTATGAGAATTAGCACGTGCTTCCGGAGTAATTATTTATTTTTTTCGTGAGCTGACCATGAGATTTATGCGTTATAAATATTAATAAAGTCAATTATAAGGATGAGGTGAATGTCAGAGTGGTATATGCAGCATGTGCGTATTTATTTGACAGAGAAATTTAATAACTTTGAACCTCCCATTGTCTTCTGCAGCAGTAGAAATTCAACATCCAAGTGTAAAATTTTTTTTTCACGTAGGAATCATAATCATTCGGTTGTTATTTTTATAGCCTAAGCTACCTCTAACTTCTCCTATAAAATGAATGAATTTCGCTCGTAGAATGAAATGTATAATGTAACTTCCATCAAAATCCAATCAAACTGGCAACGACGACTAGTTCTCTTGTCATTCAAATACAATCGGTCATGATGCTGGCGTATTTGGATAGATCACATCGTGGATCGTCGAATCGAAATGTCATGGCGTAATCGTAACATTAATCGAGCGTAAAATGGTTTATTATATTTATTCATTCTTTTTACTCCCTTTTTGTTGTTTAATTATTTATCGTTTGGCACGAAGAACGAATTCCAGACTAGAGAACGTTACATCATAATGAGAACAGATTTTTTTTTTGTACGTTTGGTTTGCTCGTAGGCAGTAGTCGGTTGAATACTTGTCTACTTGTACAGGAACGATGCACGTGGTGAAATGTCCATGTGGGTTAATTTTCGGTGATTTGTAGCATGAATGGGGTACTTTCGATTCAGGTGGTCTGTACGCAATAAAAAGGCCAAATATTATACGTAAATCTTTATAAATGTCTCGAATATATGACCAATTTTAATGGCATTTTTTCGTAATAAAATATGCATTAAATGAAGAAATTACTGTTGCCATTTTGACTAATGTTTTCTACAATTGGCAACGTTGCGTTAAAATTTTCAAATTATTATCCAGTGAGTTATGAGATGATTATTTTTCTTTTTTGACTTCTTAATGTTTTAAGAAACTTATTACGAGTATAAATTAGGCCTCGTGTCAAGTTTAAAATGATCCATTACCCTAATTTTTGGAATTTCTGAAATATTTCACTTCGCGTTATATGTTCAATATTTCAATTTGTTAAAATTTTAATGTTGAAATAAACATCAAAGTTGATATAAATAATGGTACTTATCAAAATTATGAATTATGAGGGTGAAAATAAGTCATTGGAAGGCTTGTGAAGTTGTTAATCTGTTTCAGAAGTAGTTTAACAAGGTACGATGTATGGGGAGGGGGGAGGGGCTTGGACTGTTGTTCATTGAAATTATTTATTAAAACCAAAAAAACGTAGCTCGAGTAAAACGATGGTGAAAATTTTCAAAATTTTGAGGGCAAAGGGGGTTGGAAAATCAGCATTTTTACTTATTTCCATGCTCTAAATACAAAATTTCCTTGTTACGCGAGAAAAAAATCTCTAGAGAGAATCTTGTACCCCTCCCCGCAACACAGTTCAACCATTGATTTGTGTCGTGTAGTATTATTGATTTTGAAAGGCGATTAAATAAAGCTGTGCGTCGAAAACACTCCGGAATCTGGATCTAAGAGATCCCAGAGCGCGGTTCTTTTCAGGAGTCGGTTGCGAAGCTAAATCCTAACGTTATTCGAAAGGAATCTGGCTCTGAAGCCATGCAAAATCTAATACTTGAAATGTAAGAAACCTTGATTCGGAGCCAGAGCCCGGTATTTAGAATTACTCGAGTCTGGCTCTTCAGCCGAAGTGTAAAATTTCAAAATAACAGAGACCAATTCGAAAACCGGATCTTAGTTTTAGAAATGAAAAGTCCAGGAGACCTGAGGTCTGGTATTATATCTTACTAGAATAAACCCAGCCGCAAGGGCAAAATTTTACTTTTATTTTGAGCTTTGCGTAAACAGAATCAGTGACACATTATGCACGAAATTTAGAATAATGGAATATAGAAACATTAATTTTCGATTAATTTGTGGAATCTTCCTGGAGCCTAATCTTAGAGCAACAGAGCTCCTTGAAATATTTTATCGGCATCAGGAGTGGAGCTAGAGCACCTCTAAAATTTCTTGACTGGCTCTGGAGCTACAACTTGAGCCAGAGATGAAGCTGGAGCTGAAACCGAAGCCCTTTGAAACTTAACACCTGACTTAGGAACCGAAACACAGTGAAAAAATACTTTGTTTAGGCCAGTAGTGTAAAAACATCCAGCATAATGGGGGGAGGGGTAGGAGGGGATTGCTGAAATCTTTTTTTGAAAACTGATGGTAAAAATTGTTGTAAAATAGTTCAGGGTAAGAAGTTGGAAAATGAGAGCATTGTGATGTATTTTCAAGCTCAAAATTCCGAATTTCATTAATTTTTCACTTATAAAATTTTTGTTGTGTGCAGGAAATGAGGAAAATAAGTGAGAGGAGGGTATTGTATCCCTCCTACCTGCTCCTTAGCCACCGCTCTAGCTTATTGTTTGATTTAGAATGCATCGTACGATCGCTCAAATTATTAAGAAACGATAGTGTTTGTAATTTGAAATTTTGCATCATTCTCTGTTGCTTTCTGAAGTTTTTGATATATGTGATTTTTTGACCCGAAAACATTCCTGTTTTTATGCGTTTAACCGTATTTTCCTTCGTCGATCACCCCCCCCCCCCCCCCCCACCTGACATCGCGATCTTCACGATGTAGAGCTGATCAGCTCCCTCAAGCTCTCCCGGTTTATAGCTTGATTTTCTTTGTCATATTGTCAATGAAAACCAGATTTTTACTGTCTATCGACCTACGGCGTTTAATGAGGGGGAGGAGGTGTTATCAAAAAAATCTATTTGAGGTCTTAAAACACCATTGCAGCCATTTTCGGCCATGTCAGATTAGTATTTATTTTCATTAGTTTTTTTCCAAAACTAAAAAATTATTTGCCCGGTTCGATACTGACCAAAATCGATCAAATTTGGGAAATAGGCGTCGATTGGCAGATCATTCGATATTCTGAAGTGGGAATGACCTTTAGTCAAAATTCAGTTGTGCTCAAATTTCGGAGAGGGGATGCAGAAGGGCTAAAATTGCAAAAATTGTTTCTTTTTAAACCAATCGATAGACAACCTAAAGTTGTATTACATATCCAAAAATCAGCCTCCTAGGTGAATTGAGAGGGGAGATAAAAGGGGTTTTCTCCTCTTTTTAACTTTGAAAACGAGTTGTTCCTCCTCTATCTCCCTTCCAAATTGAACTAGGAAGTTGAAATTTGGTAAGTACAGTTGGTAGGGACCATAGATGTGTCTTTTGGGGGTTTCAACTTTTCAGACCCATTACACCACTTTATACCTCAGAAATGTGGTTTTTTGGCTTGGGTTTTCTCTATTCCGAATTGAGCCAGGAAGTTGAAATTTGATATGTGCATTTAGTAGGGGTTCTATTTGTGCCTTTTGGTATAATAAACTTTTCAGGCCCATTGAACCTTTCTTCTGGTTTTGATGAAATCTGGGTACTTTCTTAGATCCAAAAAAAAGTCAACTCTCGAACTGAATAAAGTTCACCTTATACGAAGTTAAATTAAAACTATTCATACTTCTGCCATCAAGGCATGTGTGTGGGTGGGGGAGGGTAAGTTGTCGTAATAAAATGTATCACTCTTGTTTGAAAATGATGGAAATGTATTTCAGAGAATGGTATTAAAATACTTACTCTCCATACTTCTGTCATCAGTCTGTGTGGTCATCTTGATCTTTTTTTATGAAAAATTTGGGAAAGATTTTCACGATAAATTTTACCAGTTATCCCTACGATAAAGTCAGTCTCAATGTTGCCAATTTAACTCGCTGAAAATAGAATGTTCAGCATAAATCAAGAGTTACCAGAAAAATATGGTACTCCAAACTGCATACTAAAATCATAAAAAAATTTCATTTTTTTTTTTTAATCGACATATTTTCACAGAAATTCAACAATTATTAGATTTCAACGTAGGCATATTTCTTTTCAAATCTCACCCGTTCGATCAGCGTCATATAGCTACCTGGTACACCTACCTACCCGTCTATTTTTAATTAAATGGTATAATTTTGTATGCAAAAATTGAGGACATCTTCCTGGTAAAATGTTATCAGTGCATATAAACGACATTGAAACCAACACAATGATGAAATTATACACCAAAAAAAACTCTATAAGGCCTTATTGATTACCACCCGCATCCTAGGAAAATCATTCGATATGGCGCTACGGCGACTTGGCGGTGTAAAAAAAATACTTCACTTCAGCATCAGCTGCCACGTCGTCGTTGTATTGTTCATCGAACAGACGATAAATAAAGCCTACGGCAGACGCCATCGAAGCATTGATTTAGCAGAATAAGAAGTACAACAAGAAGAAGACGGAGGAAAAAAAAATAGAAACAAGTACCTACCTATCAAGAAGTAAATAGGCGATTACGACGAATTTCGAGCAGATTTAACGCCGATGATGACGCTGTGACGCCCGTTATTCTTCGAATTGTTTCAAACGATATTCTCATTACATCAACTAAACGCTTCAAACAAAGAAGAAAATCGCCGCTAGAGCAGATTAGCACGCGACATCGCCAATATAATTTCGCTACACAATGAAGAAAAAAAAAAACGATTAAACGTACCTACCTACAGATCTATACTGTTATGGTCCAACGAGCGGTCGACGCAAAAAAAAAAAAACACTTCGTGAAATTGTTTACTCGAGTATATCATCGAGCCGACGACAACACCGAATACGACGATTGATTCGAGATAAAAGTCAAACCGCAAAATACGTACGCAATATGGCGTGGCCCGGACTAGAAAACTACCGAAGGCCAGAATCTATCTGTCTTGAACATGGTTTTCCACATTCTATCTACCAATGATTACAGGATGCGATTATCGTAAAGTTATTTCAGTGTGTGGGTACCTATCGTGTATTTTTGGTAAATTTTATTGTATAGGTGCCCCTATTTTCATGGTAAGTGGTACAGGTGGTTTTTGGTCTCGAATTTGAAAGTAGCAAGGGTCGTGAAGAGGTTGTGTTTGACGAAGCCAAGTTTTACTATTGCTTTTATTTGAATTCTATGATTTTTTTTTAAGGTTGCAAATGATAAACGTGATGTTTTCAAAATATTTATTCATTTTTAAAGAGGATACAATATCAGGGTGTCTGTTGGGTCATGCAAAACATGAATTTCGTTCAAAATTTACCTATCAAAATATCTGCTAACACCGGAGGGGGGCAAAAAGTACTGAGTAGCTAAGAAGTTCTTAGAAATCCATAATATTGTTATGGAGGAAGTCTGAACACCCCTTCTCCTTGAAGTCGAAAACTTGAAAAATTTTCATGCTTAAGAACTTCTAAAAATGAACTTTTTAATCGTTAAAACCGCCATTTTTTCAAAAAATTTCGCCCTTACTTTTTTTACTCGGTCTTCTATCTAATAAAATATGGTACACAGGAAAAGTGCCCCCTTTTCGAGCCAATATAATGAGGCTACAAGGCAAAGGGATAAGAAGAAATTATGTGCCTGGGCAGCCAAACGTGCAATTCCCCTCTCCACATTTTTCCATAATGTTTTTCAAGAGGTTCTTGTATTGAAAAATGATGAGAAATGCACAATTGTATTTTTTTCTCCATTTGTTACCAATTACGTTAATATTTCAAGACATTTCTAAACGTCAAAAATCAATTTAATTAAACTCCCAAAGAATTCTCGTAAAATTGCAGTTACCTGAATTTTATGAATGAGACGAAAAACGATTTTAACCCTCGAGTGAATCGAGGGAAAAATTCTTTTTGGAGTTGATCATACCTAGTCCCCTTCCTACGTCACTCCCACTAGCGCATAGGCCTGCATCGCTCATCAATCCAGCATGCGAAAGTTTAGAAATTTTTGAAGATTTTTGCTCTTCGTTTTTCAAGTCTTTGAAGTTTTAAAATGACAGTTCAATTAATTTTTCAGATCTTTTCTTTTAGCCTAATTTTCTATGTCATGTCAATGAAAACCAGGCTACTACAAACCACCAGCCCATGGCGAAGGGAGGGAGAGTATCAACAAAATCTATATTGGGGTCCGAGAAGACCATTCATACCATTTTTGGCCATGTCAGATATTTATTCCTTTTTATTTTATTTATTTTATTTTTTCCCTTCTGAAATTACAAATTATTTACTTAGCTCGATATCAACCCAAATCAATCAAATTTGTGCAGTAGGCTTGGATTGGTGATGGATTTGATATTTTTGAGTGGGAATGATCTGGGATTAGAATTCAGCTATGTTCAAATTTTAAAGAGGAGGTGCTGAGGGGGGAAAAATCTCAAAATTTATTTTTTTTAATACCGCTCGACAGAGAATTACAAGTTGCATATCATATCTAGAAATCAGCCTCCTACGTCAATTAAGAGGGGAGATATGGGAGATTTTTTCACTTTTTGACCCTGAAAACGGGCTTCTGCCCCCCCTCCTATTCAAATCAAGCTAGGGAATTTAAATTCAGTGTGAAGGCTTCATAGGAGCCATAGATGTGTTTTTTAGATGATTGCATCTTCTTGCAGAGCCCCAAAAAGTGGTTTTCTCAGCGGTTTTTCTCATTTTTTGAGTTTGCTCCGCGCATTTCTCCTCTTTAAATTGAGCAATAAGTTTAAATTTGGCTTATTAACTCGTATTTTTGGGGGTTTCAACTTTTCAGCCTCTTTGCACCCGCTTACATCCCCGAAAAAGTGATTTTTACAAAATCAAATAAATAATTTTATAACCGATTTTTTTCATTTTGTTTTTCAATTTTTTTAATTTTTTTAAGTTGTAAAATGGCATTTTAATTTTACTCGCAAAGTGCAAAAAATTAATGACTTGAAAATTTTTTTCAATTTTTAAAATGACACGTGGAACAATTTTCTTCATAATTTCACACCTTTCAAATGTAATATTAAGATTTTTCCAGATATTCAAAATAAAATTTACCTCTTTTGTATAGCTTTTCGTGTTTCATTAATAATTTTTCATATTTTCAGTCGTTTTGAGTTTTAAATTTAGATTTGTAGTGGATTTCTATCAAATTGACAATTTATGAAACTTTAAAAATTTTTTTTTGTTTTTTGAAATGTGAAATAACATTTTGAAAATTTTTTTCATCATTTTATATTTTACGTTTTTTGAAAATATTTTCAATTCTTTACATTTTTAACTGTAAGATGTCATTTTGGTTTCTTTTTTTTTTCTTTTTTTTTTTGGAGTTATGAAATGAAATTTTTGAATGTTTTTTTTCGCCATTTTTGTATTCCAAATGGAACAAATTAAAGTATATATTTTTTCATGATTCTATGCACGATGAAGAGGAAAAATCAACCGAAAATCTTTCACGAAGATTTTCCAACTGCTGAGATAATTTCGCTTAGGATATATAATGAAGGTCATCGTATGTACATGTATTTAATTGTGTAAAGAATGCCCCTGATAGAAGATTTAAAATAGGTCAGCGTTGTTTACTATGATATACTATTATACCATATGCCTACTCAGTGGGAAATTTATGACCCGAGAACCGAACATAAATGTACACTACAGGATATTCACATCTTGATGCGTACAAGAACGTAGTGGAAAACAACACACAAGTGAAGATCTGCCGATAAAGTGACCGCTGCTGACCAGTTCATTGACAGTTCTTCCACTTATATCATAATTGGTTTCATCGCTGCGCGGTGTTAATCTCGTTTATTTTCTTTAAAAAAATAGAAAATACTCATTTCCAGGTACTTATGAGACGAATCTATTACGAAATTACTGTTAACAAGGTGATAATTGGTATAACGGGAGGATGAATCGAGAACTCGGCGATAGTACGTTGTATTTTTACTAATCTTCGAACGAATGTCTTGTCCGGTGATGAAGATGGTTACGGTTGAAATACGGCGTCAATATACCTACTTATGTTATACGTGTACAGTGGACGTAATTTTGTTTTAGTAGGTATACTTAGAACGAACTTTATGGTACTGGTATTGGGCAGGATATGACAAGATGAAATTACCTAATCGTTCGTTCAATTATAAAACAAATCTTTTAATTGGGTATTAATTACACAACATAGGTAATTAAGATAATAACCGATGCGCACTGTAATCTAGGAAGATTTGCATTCTGACCTTGTCGTCGTCGTTGTTGTTGTCGACTCTCAAATGAAGAGATACTTACTTTCAAAATGCACGCTTGGATTATCGCGTACCTAGCTACCTAGCTGCCTATCTGTAGCCCAGTCTTAACCTAACCTAAATTACATAAGGTAAATATTGTCACTAGTGAGATAATGCAGTTTACCATCGAGCCGAAGAAACGCTCTAGGAACCGTACTCTTGCTGTAGGTATACCATTATACGTTTAGATTCAACGTGCAGATACTATAATTGACCAAAGTTCCGGTTTCGCTTTCCATAATACACGAGTCTACAGAATCTCAGTGGCCTCTATATCTTTGGACATCTATGCATAAGATGGCGGAAAAGCGTACTAAACGACGTGCTCTAATTGATACGCAAATGGAAACGCACGACGTGAATTTTGTGGAAAAAAAAATCGAACTTGTTACATTTCCATTTCATAGCTGACGATACCTAACTTCGAACTGTGATCCATCAGACAGTAAATGAAGAGAAGAAAAAATAAAACAAAACAGATACGTACATCGAAGACGCTAGTCACGTTCGCCATTGCACTTCTCTTAATAAGTTATAAATTACTCGTCGTTACGATTTGTAACGGGTTTCGCACGCCAGCGTCGGCACAGCTAACGTTACCAAATACTTGAAAAGTTCGGTTTCACTTATCTCGTATAATCATTTCACTAAAATCGTCGAGTTTCCCTGTGATATCCTTATCTGATGATCATGGTCAATTTCAATCAGGGACACCGAGAGAAATTCGGTAGGTTCAAGGATAAGCGCGAAGTTTTTAGAGATCTATCCGCTTGGCTTTGGTTGTGAACTAAATTTTACCAACTCCAGTTATTGTTAATGAAGACCTACGGTGTACAGCGGATGGGAGAGAGGGGAGGAATATGAATAGAATCTGTTTGACCATTTAACGATGTCAGATATTCATTAACATCAAAAGGTGTTCAATTGCGCATTCTACAGTTAACCATCAACAGTTGACCATAAAAAAGGACTATCAAAATCTGGACAGTAAAAATCCGGATTGTTCAAATTTTGATGGTCTTAACATTGATGGTCAACTGTTCTGAGTTGCTCACATTTGGATCTTCAACATTTGAATTCGTTCGACAAAAAAGCTAAATGTTATGAAATAAATGCTAAGCAATTTTCAAAATTCCTAATGTTGTAAACAAATAACAAATTTTTTTTAAATCATGCCACTCAAGATGAAATTTGGACTTCTGCTAGAACTGGGAAAGTGATAACATAAAGAATTTTTTAAATTCGTCCACCATTTTTTTCTTTACATCTAAGTAAACGTGCAAGATTTTGGTAGTCTGTATATTATTGATGGCCCACTGTTGATAGTCTGGATCTTGACAGTCCACTATTGATGGTCAACTCTTGACAGTCCGTAGTTTACTTGACAGTCCACTATTGATGATCAACTCTTGACAGTCCGTAGTTTAGTATCAACTATTAATGGTCAAGTGCTGTTAGATCTGGACCATCAACAGTTGACAGTCTAAATCTTGATGGTGCGGATATTAATGGTTCACTATTGCTGGTCAACTCTTGACAGTCTCTTGTTGACCACCAACTACTAATGATCAAGATGATCAAGTATTAACAAACCTATGCTGTCAACAGTTGGATTATATTTGACAAAAAAGTTGAGGGTTATAAAAAAAAAATGCTTGGCTATTTTCAAAACTCCTCATTTTTTAAAGAAGTCCCAAATTAAAAAAAAATATGTCATTGTTGATAAAATTTGGACTTCTGGTGAAACTGGTGAAGTGATGATGTAATAAATTTTGAAAAATTGCTTAGCATTTTTTTTAACGCTCAACTTTTTTGTCGAATATAATCCAACTGTTGGCAACCTAGATTTGTCAACACTTGATCATTAGGAGTTGGTGGTCAACAGAGGACTGTCAAGAGTTGACCAGCAATAGTGGACTATCAACATCTGTACCATCAATATTTAAATTGTAAACTGTTGATGGTCCAGATCCATGAACACTTGACCATCATTAGTTGGTGGTCAACAGAGGACTGTCAAGAGTTGGCCAGCAATAGTGGACTATCAACATCTGTACCATCAATATTTAAACCGTAAACTGTTGATGGTCTAGATCCATGAACACTTGACCATCATTAGTTGATAGTCAACTGTGGATGTCAAGAGTTTGACCAGCAATAGTGGACTATCAAGATCCGGACTGTCAACATTGGACTATCAATATCCATCTCGGGTTCATCAAATAATAAGTAGTTGGATTATATCTGATAAAAAGTTGAATACCAATGTTTTAATACCCCCCTCCCCCTCAGACTAAAATCATTTACTCCGGTTGATACTGAACAAAACTGCTTCAATTTGGTCAATAGGCTCAGTTTAATGGTAGATTAGATATATGTGAGTGGAGACGACCTTGAGTCAAGATTCAGTTGTACCCAAAGTTGAGGAAGGGGTGCCGGAAATCTAAAATCCCAAAAATTTTTTCTTTTTGATCCAATTGATAGACACTCCAGAGTTGTATATCATATCCAAAAATCACCTTTCTATGTTAATTAGGAAGGGGATAAGAGGGTTTTCACCTTGTTTGACCTTGAAAAAGGGCGGTTCCTCTCTCCTGAAAATTGAGTTAAAAGGTTGTAATTGGATATGTAAATCTAGTATACGTCCCAGATATGGATTTTTGAGATTTAAAATTTTTAGCCCCATTGCACTTCCTCTCAATAGCTATAATGTAATTTTTCGATAGGTTTTTCTTATATTTTGAATTTATTCCTCGCATAACTCCCTTCCAAATTGATCTAGGAAGTTAAAATTTGATATGTAGATTTGGTATTGGTCCTAGATATGTCTTTTAGAGGGCCTTGCCTTTTTAGCCCCATTGTACCCCCTCATAGCTCCAAAAACGTGATTTTCTGAGTTTGGTCCTCGCATAAGTCCTCTCTAAATTGATCTAGGAAGTAAATTTGACATGTAGATTGAGTATAAGTTCCAAATGTACCTTTTTTAGATTTTGACTTCTTAGCATTATCGCAACCCACAGCTCCAAAAATGTGGTTTTTTAGTGGGTTTTTATAATTTCTCGAGTCTGTTCATCCTACATCTTCCCTCCAAATTGAGCTAGAAAGTTGAAATTTGGTATGCAGATTTAGTATAGATCTTAGATGTTCCTTTTGGAGGTTTCAGATACTCACTCCAGTATCTTTGTGTACTCCTACCACACATCTTCTTTATTTTATGAAAATCAGTCTCCAAATTCATCATCAGACGATGCTTTATTTTATTATACTTTTTTTTAGCTTGATTGCGGTCCTGTTGAGGGCCCCAAGGACAACTCATGCCAATGGATATTAAACATATGTTAACTAAAGAGTAAAAGTCTCCAATTAGTGGATCAAGATTCAGTATCTAGCTAATTATCATCGATCAGTGATGAGCTAACTAGGTACTAGTACACTACCTACGATAGATTTCTTCTAAAAATTACAATACCGCAACCGTTATTCTATATTCAAGAGGATTTCCTAGTGGAAATATACTGCATGTATTTATTTACCTGATGATATATAAGTACCTATATAGGTATACATAGAAATCTGATCCAGCGAATTATACGTAAGCTCATACATAGTACGTACGTTTCACCTGTATTATCAATTCAGGAAGAAGTCCATTGTGACCAACATGACGGATGGATGCTACGGCGACGTTCGGAGACGACGATGTTACTCTCGTATGACGAGAAAATCTCCAAGATCCGGGCTATTCGCCATTATGAAATGGTAAATTAAACGATGATTATCGAATTGAGAGATTCGTGTGTGGTTACGGTTCCGTGAATTCGTATTATGTGATGTTTATTCATTGACCAATTCTTACTGATGGTTTTTTTTCTCTTTCTCTATCGTATTCGCTACTCTATAGTATTAGTATACCTACGTATACGTACTTAGATCCAGACGAGAGTTGTTTCGCATGAATTGGCAATCGATGAACGTTAATGTAATTTTGAATACTTACCAAATACCTGCTGCCTGGATGAGAGTAATATGTACCGTTTGAAAATTCATTTCGATTTTTTGTTAGATTTTTTAATTTTTTTTTTTTTAATATGGAAAATGGATGGTCTATATTTATAGTATGTATAAATATGCTTTTTTAGCTTGATTTTCTATGTTATATTGCTAATGAAAACCAGGCTATTACAGTCTATCGACCTAAGGCGTATGAGAATGCGGCGGGGGGGAGGGGGAATTAAAAAAATCTGTTCGGGGTCCTAGAAGGACAATAAGACCATTTTTGGCCATGTCAGATATTTATTTTAATTTTTTTTCCGAAGACTAAAATAATTTACTGTGCTCGATAGCGATCAAAATCTCGAGGGTTTTCTCCTCTTTTTGACCTTGAAGAAAGGCTACTCCTTCCCTATCTCCCTTGTAGAATGGGGCTGAATATTAAAAACTTTCAAAAAGCGCATCGAAGACCCGTGATAAATTTATATGGAAAATGTTGAACCACTACTTTAATTGAGGGCAGAGTTAATGAAGGAACCCAAGTTGAATAAAATTCCAAAACCACAAAACCTGCTCGAAAACCGGTTTTTTGAAACTGTAAGAGACTGCAATAAGGTTGAAAGTCTAAACCTTCGAAGTTCATACCTAGAACTCCTATTAGATCTACATGCAAAATTTCAGCTCCAAATTTCAATTTAGATTTGAATTAGTGGAAGGAACAAGTCGAGAAAATGGCAAAATTTGCCTAAAAAAGACACTTTTGAAGCTATAAAGGGGTAGAATGGGACCAGTAAGTTGAAAGCTCAAAACTTTACACCTAAAACCCCTACTACATCACTATACTAAAATTTAAGTCCATAACTTAATTTGAAGAGAAAATAGTTGGCCTTTAAACATTTTTCATGATTTAATGGCAGGGTGGTTCCATACTCCCCCCTCCCTAAGTTGACTCGAAAGGCTGATTTTTGGCTATATGGTGAACCTTTTAATCTTCTATTTATGCCCTCTCCTCTTTAAAATTTGAATATAACTGAATTTTTTTCCAAGGTCATTTCCACTTATACTTATGCAATTTTGCGTCAATGTGAGCTGGTTGGTGCAATTTGAACGATTTTCAGGCGTCTTCGTGGTACATCCGCACCATATTTTTTTTGCTCGCACTGGGCTACGTTGTTATTTTATATTTAAAAAATAATAGTATAAGGGCTGGGTAGGAACCGATGAAATAAGTAAAAATGGTCGTATGAATAAGTTGTCCAACTTGAAATTTGAAGGGGCACTGGTTTTAAAAAATCAAAAATTTGTAGAAATATTTTTTGTGTTTGAAGGTTCTTGCGTATCCTTTCAAGGCGAGTAAAAATTATACTTTAGAAAAATTGCGTATCTTCAAAATTGAAGGGGCTGTGCGCATGAAAGTTTCACATAATCTAATTGATGAATTTTATTCCAGTCTTTCCGAGTCAAAATTAGTACATTTTATTTTCACCATCAGTAACATTGAGTAAGAGGAAAATTATAATCAGCATTTCATGCAGTCCCTTCAATTTTTAAGATGGGCAATTTTATCAAATAACTATTTTTGTTCACGTTAAAGAGTTGTGCAACAATCCTTAATCACAAAAAAATATTCGTACGAATTTTTGATTTTTTTTAATCATTGTTCCTTCAAATTTTGAGTTGGGCAACTTGCTCCTATGACCATTTTTACTCGTTTCATTGATCTCTATCCAACTCCTATGTATTTATTTTTATGTATAAAATAATAAAATTGTAATAGTATAAATTTTTCAATCTTGGCAGCATCGAGAACACGAAAACTAGCCCCATACCGAGCTAAAAAAATATGACTTATATGTAGGCGCCTGGAGTACTATATGATGGGCAACCATTTGTGCACATTTGCAATTGACACTGCAGGTTAAATAAATAAGTATCTGACACGTCCAAAAATGGTCTCTAATAATCTTTTAAGACCACTAAACAAATTTGATTAATCACTGTCCTGCATCCGACGAAGGTCATTAGCCTGTGGAGACTTCTTTTTCTTCGGGAATATGATGAAGAAAATCAGCATAAAAATCATTCTAAGATTTATTTATTTGGCAATCTGAAGCTAATGAAATTCGTCTCTTTGTCCTTTTCTGCCATCATCCTGATATTTCGATATTGATATTAATACATGTCCAAAGTTTCTAGGAGATGAAAAAATTCAGAGCTTTTGTTCGTTACTAGAATGAACCGAAGCTTTGGATTTATGACGAAGAAAAATCTCGAGAGAGAGAGGGTAAACCGGTGATTCTCTAAAGCTTCTCCTTTTTTTCAGCCAAGAAAAGTACCACCTCAGTAGATTCAAATAATTTGTTTAATGTATAAATTTATGCGTATTAATGGCTCCTACTATCTAATGTGGTACCTATTCAGTCAGTAAATATTTATATTTTTCGAATGTATTTGCTACTTCTGAGTAAATTTCAACATATTGTGGAAAAACATCCAAGCACCGAAAAATATTGATTTCTTTATTATTGATGATTTCTTTTCTGATATACACGGAATCATTTTATTTATAACTCAGAACCTGTTTAATTACCAACTGCGAATACAAAAATTCAGATACCTATGGAGATTCGCGATTCAAAATAACTGGAACTTCGAAGCGAATAATACATCACGACGCAAGGTGTTAGATTGTATGTGCCTTTTTACATTCGATTAATAAAATCTTATCTCTCATATAGCATTTGTGCCGTTATAAAAAATTCACCTTGGCGATTGCGCCTTATAAATCTTAAAACCAATAAAGAATTAATTTTACGACGACTGGTATGACAAATCTTCTTTAAATCGAATCAACGAAAGTATCCCGTTGACGATAAAATAACAACATGTATAATGAGTAATGAGTTCAGACAAGTGTCAATGTCAAATTTTCGAAAACAATGAAATAATTCGCAAACGAAACCCTTCGCCTCTCTAAATAAGCCAAACCCATCAAAATAACCAGTTACAAAGAATGGAACTTGTAATCAAGCGGAGGTTATGATCGCTGGAACGATGATGATGACTAAGTAAAGTACCTATTTAAATTGCCAATGATAACGACCCAACGAATATAATAAAGATAAAGGTACATGTACCTCGCTCGGTGATACTTTACCATTGACCAAAGTTCTCTCAACTGGAACGTATGTCTGTCTGTTTCTGTATATATAATTTATTTGACTTCGCAACATCTCGTACGGTTCTCTTCTTAGCTGTTGCATTTTGTTCCCTCTTTTGGAGGAGATTATCTCAAATGAATTAATCGTCGCGTCGCTTTCACGTAAAAATTTTTCAAATTCAGTTTCACCTTGTGAACTTGAGAGTTGATAGGTAGGTAGCTAGGGTACTATAATGTTGAAGTAGCTATGTAGCTTAAGATCACGTCTTGGTTGCATTTTCGCGTTTAATCACGATAAACGTTTTGGAAAGCTTGATGCATTTATCTATCTGCGGTGCGAATAAGATATTTATCTGTTCTACCATATTTTATTCTATTCGCTACTTATTGGCGAGTTTTTAAGATTGTTTTTAGAGAAAAAAAAAAAATCTAAAGGAAATATTATTCAGAAGGTCATTTCTTTGAAGCGAGCTATTAAATCATCAATTTAATCCTTTTCGACTTTATAACAATTTACCTACCTGAGTATATAGTTTTTGAAATTACCTACCTACGTCAAGAAAACACGAATGTAAGCGTCAATGTTACTAAAAGACGTAGGTAATATCGTGACAATGGTAATGAAGACGATTATTTAGTATCGACCGAGTTACTTAAAGCTGGTAATCGATTTACAAAATATGCGACATCGCGTCATAGAAGGTCTTGTCACATTCACATTATATTCTCGAATCATCCACACCAAATGGTACGAACATTAAAGTAATTTGTAATATTTTTTTTTTTTTACAATTTAATGGCAAATCTTATTGTAGATTAGGTGTTGGTGGCCTTGATTGCGTAATTCTTTGTTTTCATTAAATTGGAATATTTACCTAGCGAGTGTGGTGGTTGGTGCTGACGTCATATTCGTTGAATGTAGTTTTTTTTTTAACTGCATGACTTTTTAAAGTACTTCAGTTGCGATCGTCAAATTGCACATAGAATACACTTGAAAGTGAAATGAAATCATGTTGTAGGAATTAATACTTATCAGTTGATAAATTTTCATTTTTTTAATACGTTTTAGCCAGCGTATGGGTGTTTCCCTAGGTCAGGAGGTTTACAATGTTTACGAATATTACACATGTAAAGTTAAATGTTTGTTGCTATCGATTTTTTTTTTTTTTTAATGCGTGTTATATTACGTTCCTATTTAATTGATATTACGTATTTTAGTGCGTTTTTGATGGTTTTCACGTCAACTTGAACTAGGTGCGTTATTTTAAATGAAGGTGAAATTTATTTATTCGGTTTCAAAAAACACTGTAATTCGTCCAAGAATTTTACTACGAAGGAAATTGATACATACAATTTTTCGTCTCTTTTTTTGGTCTGTTTGAGTTAGAAAAATTTATATCGCATGCTTCGAGCCTTTTCACGTAAAAATTCATTTTAAAACCCGACGAAATAGTGAAATTCAGCATTTAGAAATTGGAAATATGCTGAAATACTAATGTTTTTCGCTCTAAAAAATTTCAGCCAACCACCACCACCACCCCCCCCCGCCCAATAATCGACAGTTGTTACACTGCTGTCAATGGCAAAGGTCAAGGTTGGACGAAAATAAGGAAAAAAATCCTCATTTTAGGATTTTGAGCTTTCGAGTTGGGCACAATGAACCTACAAAAATCACATAATTTATTGTTGAATTGGTACTCTTTTCTTCTCCCCCCCTCCCCGCCATTACATACTTGTAATTTTTCATATGAACATAGAAGCAGTAGTTGAGGAATAAAAAGTTGAAACTATCTAAAGGCAAATTTTGGGCATATTTCTAATCCATAAAGCCAAATTTAAATTTCCTGGATCAATAAAGCAAGATTAAGGCGATATTCAATTTTTTCAAAATGAATTAAAAGAAAAATCTATCGCTCTGCTTCGAAAAAAACTGGATTTTTGAAGAGATTTATTTCCTAATTTTATTGTAAAAATCAAGAGACCTGGAAATTCAATTATTTGCACAATACACAAAGGTACCTGCTTTTTTGTGCTGAAAAATGAGATTACTCTAAGGTGATGTGATTTTGAGCTGGTCTAGCTTTCATGAAATTATGAATTGATTACATCTCAAATTGCGAAATTTTTCTCAATTCATTTCAACCTTCTGGAGAGAGGGTAGGAGAAGAGGAGATGGAGTTTTCGGCATGTCAAGTCTATACGAATATTATACTTGTTTTTTATAATTTTTACCCATGCTCGGGCATTTATTAACCTCACGTTTGCTTCATTTATGAAATATGAGATCCCGAAGAACTAAACTCATGGTACTATTTTAAATTATTTTTACGCTGTTGCCTGTGATGAAAAGTGGAGGCATGGTACAAAAAAATTTATAGGATGAAAAAAGATCAGCACTTGAAGCTTTACAACTTTCAATGAACAAATTTTTTCATAGGTGTAATTTTTTGGAAATTTTTGATAACCGAATGGGTTTTAAAACTAAAAAATTCAGAAAAACCACTTCAACGTGTACCATTAAGAAATCAAATCATAAGTTACCTCTCCTATTTAAATTTTTTTGCGAAAAAATATATTTTACTTTTTTGGGACACCCTGTATATGGACCAAATTTTTTTTTGCTTCCATAATATGTGAAATATGAAGCCGTTTGAATCAATAAAAAATGAAACACGCCGGTCGTATTCTGAATGGGAAACACCTTGAATGAGACCTGTTTGCAAAGGGATGGGAGAAGGGCTGAGGATTTCTTCCCCCGCTCCCCATCCATTGACCGAAAATAAATTGAATTTTTATAGAAAATACTAATATCAAGTTCAGAAAGTTATGTAAATGACTCAAGTATTCTCTTAATTTGAAAAGAATAATACAGGCGATAATCCATAGCTTGTTCGTGTTTGAACCAATCGACTGGGGATGAAAATATCAGTATTGTAAAACAACTAACTAGAAAGGAAGGTATAAAACTTTCTTCCTTTTTTACTCTTGAAAAAATTTGATATCTTCGAGGATTTTTAACTCATGAGCCTCCTCGCACCACTTCGTAGCCGAGAAAAAATTGATTTTGAGAGGTTTTCTTGAATTTTCGGGTTAGTTCTACGCTCCAATCTCATCCAAATTGAGGTAGAGAACACTGAAATTTGGCTATCGGTTTCAATTGAATAATACTCATTGTAAATTCAAAATTCATTCTCAATTTCCAGCAGATTTTTTTCATATTATATCCTCTACTTGGTTTAATTGTTGGTATACTTGGGCTGTTGGCACTTCTCATATCGCTTCAGTCACTTAGCCGGATGGATTGGGGGAGAGGGGTCGGTGGTTCGACAACCTCCTTTTGAGGTCGAATAACTTGAAAAACTTTTCATTCGTGCCAAGTTTTTTTCTTAAAAGTCCTCGAAATACAATTTTTAATCGTTGAAAAAGTCCAGTCCATTTTCTCAAAATGTTGCCATCGTTTCGCTCGGACATACCGTTTATACCATTCTTATGAATTCAGACTCAAAAACTAACTCTTGGAAAAATAATTTTAATGCGCTCAAAAGTGATACACCCCTTAAAATTTTGGGAATTCTGAATTCTGAATTCAACATCCTGCTACCCAGTTTGAAGCTCTCAATTTGGTCACACGGTCAAAATTTATTAAACTCGAAGATGGACGACTTAAACATCCACATTTTGATAGCCCGCGTGGAATTTTTGGAAATTTTTAGTGTTGCTCGCCCCCCTCCCCCTCCCCCCATTTGAAGCCCGAACTGATTATACGTCAGAATTGTATTGAATATATAATCAAAAACTTCGAAACGTGCATTTTGATCTTCCATACGAAATTTTAGAATTTTCACCCCCCCCTCCCCTCGCTGCACCTCACAATCTGTGCTCCAAATTGGTCTTATGCTCGACATTTTATAAAATTTGTAATCATACGGCTTAAAAACCTATACTTTGATACCCCACGTGAAATTTCTCAAAATTTCCGACTTATCCTCTCCCCCCTCCTCCACTCTTAGTTCAGTTTCTATTCATAACAATGTTGTAAATTAAATCAGCACCTTTGGTAACCTTCAAGTTTTTTTTTCATCGAAATTTTCATCCGAAACATCTTTGAACCATTCCTGGCTACACCCCTATAATCCTCCCTCTTCACTTCCTCTATTCTTATTTTTTCTGATTATTCTGCACATTTATTAAGGAGAAATTTTGGGTATCTATTTTACAAAATTTCCTGTACTTGAGCCCGTTACCCTTTTCCCTTCAAGCCTTCACCTCTTACGAATATCTAAGGTACCCCAATCAATAATAAATTTCATTGGTCAAACGCAGCTTACGCGAGAAAAAAAAAGAGAGAGAAGAAAAAGGCCCTGAAATCGATACATTCGTGTATGAGTATATGTATGTATCTTAAGACTGTATTTGTATTTCGTATACTAACACGACATTTGGAAATAAAACGGAGCCACGTCGGAGGTAGAAACTGAGAGCGGTGTAAAAATACGATGGTGGTGGTAAGACTAAAAGTGTCATAAAATATTGATAAAACTACACGTATGTACCATGTACATATATATATACCTATCTGTACAATATACACTCAGACATATACCGAGTGGTACACAGTAGACGCGGCTGAACAGAGATGTACACAGCGAATACCATAAAGAAGTTGCATCTACGCAGAAGAAGTCGACGGTAGTACCAACCAAATACGGCGACGTTGCTCGGTATAATTTATAATCAGCGGGCCGAAACTGAAAACTGATAAATATGTTTGTTTTAGTTTTCATGTTTATGTTAGTCTCAATGAAGTGTGACATATTAAGTAAAGAGTTAGAAGAAGAAGAAAAAAAAAAAAAACCAACAATCTGCGATTACATTTCGCAGAGTCGATTCTCTCGCGTAACGACAGACTCGAGAGTTTCCATTTCGAAAGACAGCCCGGGCTTTGTGAACCGCAAAACGTAACTCGAACGTTTTGATGAGTTAGCGAAAATGATGATGGAAGAAGGTAAATTTCTCATGGCAGCAGGCGATAAACATAAAAAATTACGCTTAAAAATATTTTATTATTGCTACCATTTGTGCAGCCGATGCCGATGCCGGGGTCGGCTCTGTGCTGTTGCTACTAGGCAGGTAGTAGGTATATCGAGTTATTTATTTGGTTCGCGTGAGCAGTACATGACAAGGTTATGTGTGAATAATTGATGAGCCAAGAATTCTTTTTTCGCCGCTCGCTAGGTCTGGCTATATCTTCTTATATGCATATCGCATAATTTCCAAAAGAAAGTAAAAATTCGATACGTTAAATGATAGCGGTGCGGTAGTATCTTGGCTGTGTACCTTCGTTGATGGTATTACTTAGGTATACACTGTACAGCTACTTACGAAATTATTAATTTAATGGGTTTAGTATTTTGGAATAAATTTTTATATAATTTACAAAACGTAGACGATATGGTACGGTTATATTCGCGTTCAATCCCTTCTTTCTTTATAATATGAAAATTGTTTTCGTAATTTTCTCCTTTTAAGGGATAGTGCAGCGTTACAAATAGTCGAGTTTATAGGTTACGATTTTATTTCATTTTAAATTTTTTACAACTTGGATTCGGTCATTTTTTTCTCAATGAGCAAGTAGAATTGAGAGTAGTTTTACGTAATTGGTTTAATAGTATTTTCCATTCACAGCCTGCTGTATAGGAAGGTACAGAAAATCTATCGCGTTTACCTACCAAATTCTGATTTCTTACCTCTTACGCGACATAAGAGCAGATTGTAGATCAAGACGCGAGATTCATTTTTTAGTTACAAAATGTTTGTGGGGTGAAGTGAAATGTTGAGGATTTCAAATGGAACCCTTTTAAAGTCGACTGTGAAATTTCTACACTTATATAATTCTACTGTCTTAGAATTTACTCAAGAAGACTCGAAATCTATTAAGAACTTTAAAAAGCCAAAACCTTACGTTCTAGAGGAAGACTGGAAATTTAAATCATCTACCTGTGAAATTCTGTCCATCTAAGTTGGTTAGGAGGCCTTTGTAGAAGCAAAGAGCTCCCCTCTCGAGTGTCTCAAATTTGAAGTAATGAACGTTAGAATGTACCATTTTACCAACTGATTTCTGAAAATATTTAAAAAAATTATTAATTTCTGAAATATCTGTGTCTTTACTTCAATATGATTCTAAATCTTTATCAAGTGGTGGTCTGTTGTGTTTAAAAAAAACTTTTAGTGGTCTAAAATTTGCCTGCTTCTCGCAAAAAAAATGTTTTTCGTAGTTGAAGTTCGCAAAATTGAAGCTGAAATACTGAAAATTGAATTTTTTTTCATTGCTAAAAAGTAGCATATCGGATATTTGAAAACATATCCGGTATCAAAATGCTCGCATCATTATTCAACCGTGAGGAGTGGGACTACTGAGGATATAGCCCCCCTCTTAGACGTGAAAAAAATTGAATTTTTTTACATTTACGCTGAACTTAATACCTAAATCGTTGGAAACCGATCATTTTTTTAATAGGGACTTCAAAAATTTGAAACCTCAACTCCGAGAAATATACTTTTTTATGGCTTAGAAATACAATTTCTCCGAAATTTTACCCTCACTGCGCTCAGAACTTCAAGTTTAACCCCCCTCCCCTCCTTAAAAAATTTATAGATGCGTTTATGGCTATGAGAAATGCGAAATTTTCAATCGAGCAGTGTAATATTATGTATTTCAAATTTACTCCAAATAAATGAATTTTTTAACCTGATTTTCTATGTCATAATATCAACGCAAATCAGGAGATTATAGACTGTCGACCTACAACGGATGGAAGCAAGGGGAAGGGGTGTAACAGCGAAATCCGTTTTTGAGTGTTGGAAGAGCATTGAGACCATTTTTGACCTTATCAGATATTTATTCCTGTTTATTTTTTCATTTTCATTATTTTTTTGTCGAAAGAAAAAATCATTTACTTAGCTCGATATCGACCAAAATCGGTCAAATTCAGGCAGTACGCTTGGATTCGCAGCTAGTTTGATATTTTTGAGTGGGGTTGACCTTGAGTAAAAATTCGGTCATGTTCAAATTTGAGGGGAGGGGGGGGGGTGCTGAAGGGCTAAAATTGCAAAAATTGTTTGTTTTCAAATCAATTAATAGAGCGTTTAAAATTGTATAATATATATTCAAAAATCAGTTTTTCAGGTCAATTAGGTGAAGAGATATGAGAGATTTTCACCTTTTTGTCATTGAAAATAAACTATTCCACCCTTTTTTCTCCCTACAAATTGAGGTAGGTGGTTGAAATTTGTCATTTAAATTAAACAATTGCCCTAATAATGTACCTTTTGGGGTCTCAATCGCATCCTCTCACAGTCCAAAAAATTTTCTTGCTCGTTTTTTTTTTTTGTTTTTTTGAGTCTGTTGCTTGCATGTCTTCCCCTTTCAAAATGAGTCAAGAAATTAAAAACTGATGTGTATTTAGAGGAGGTTTTTGATGTGCTTTTTAGGGGTTTACAATTTTCCATCCTCCTTTTACCCTTTCACAGACTCAAAAATGTAGTTTTTTGGTGGTCAAGTTTGTGACGCGGGCAACTCCCCTCCCAAGTTGAGCTAGGAAGTTAAAATTGGATATAAAGATTTACTAGGGGTCCTGGCTATGCCTTTTAGAAAACTAAAAATCATTTACTCAGCTCAATACGAACCAAAATTGATCAAATTTTTGAAACAGGCTTCGACTGGCCGCGAATTTGATATTCTGGAGTGGTAATGACCTCGGGTCAAAATTCTGCTGTGCCCAAATTTATGGGAGGAGGTGCTGAAGAATAAAATGGTAAAAATATTTCCTTTTTGAACCTATCTATCGATAGACAATCTAAAGTTGTATATCGTATCCAAAAATCAGCCTCTTAGGTCAATTAAGAGGGGAAGTATGAGGGGCTTTTCCCATTTTGGCTTTGATAAAAGGCTATTCTTCCTTTATCTTCGCTTCAAATTAAATTAGGAAGTTGAAATTTGGTAGTTAAATTTAGTAGGGGCCATAGATGGCGCCTTTTCATAATTTCGACTGTTCATACCTGTCACGCTCCCTTAGAGCCCAGAAATGCGATTTTTTGGCTGATTATTCCTCGCATAAACCCCCTCCAAATTAAGGTAGGAAGTTGGAATTTGAAGTGTGCATTTAGTGTAGTGCGTAGATGCGACTTTTAGAGATTTCAACTTTCCAGCCTCCTTGTACCCTCTCACAGACCCAAGAATGTAGTTTTCTCGTTGTTTTTTCTTTTTCTCCAAGTGTGTGGCAGGTATTAAACCCCCCTCCCCTCCCCCTACAAATTAAGATAGGAAATTGAAATTTGATATGTAAATGTAGTAAGAATCCTGGATGTGACTTTTGGGGGTCTCGACTTTTCAGTCTCCTTGCACCCTCACACAAACTCAAAAATGTAGTTTTTTGGTCTTTTTTTTTTTATTTCCAGGTTTGTGGCAGGCATAACTTTTCTTCAAATTGAGCTAAGAATTTAAAATTGAGTATGTGAATTTAATAGGCATCCTGAATGTATTTTTTGGAGGTTTAAACTTTTCAGGCTAATTTCACCATCTTACAGCTCCAAAAATGTAGTTTTTTGGTCGATATTTCCAATTTTCCAAGTTTGTGGTTGGAATTTGAAGTTTTGTATGTAGATTTAGTCTTAAGTTAGCCTTTGGGGGGGAGGGGGGTTTCTGCTATTCACTTCAATATCTGCCTGTACCTCCACCTATTAGTATGAAAGAAGGGTGGTAGGAGACCCACAGAGCGACTTTTTTTACGCAAAAAAAAATAGTAAAATTCAGCATTTAGAGCTTATAAATATCTATGTCAAAGTATTCATTTTTTGACCATTGACCCTCGAAATTTTGCAAACTTTTTACTCTCACTTCGCTTTGGCTGCATATTTTTGAGTTTCTGGGAAATAAGTTTAGCAAAGCCCCACCTCCTCCGCACTTCCCCTCCTCTCAGAAATGGGTAGCTGTTATGCTACTGCCTTTCGATCGTTCTCAATTGATAAATCACATTCATGTCAAGTAGAAAATAATTTTTGCATTAATTTTATTTTTCAAATTTAACTAAAAAAATGGGAGGTATTTGACGGTGAATATCTTTTCTAATAATTTTTCCAATTTTGTGGCACAATACATTGGAAATGTTGCATTTTAGCTCATTTTCAGGCTGGAAGAATTAAATAGCCAAGACTGGAAAGATATCCCATGATTGTGAAAGTCAACAACGATATAAGAATTTCAAAAAATCATCCAATTTACTTTCGTGTACGGT
The DNA here is from genome assembly GCA_900060175.1 of Ferrisia virgata. Taxonomy (NCBI): domain Eukaryota; kingdom Metazoa; phylum Arthropoda; class Insecta; order Hemiptera; family Pseudococcidae; genus Ferrisia; species Ferrisia virgata. Next base: position 13,483 of record FIZR01014741.1, on the reverse strand, counting down.
GTACTTTTTCGATCCATTCCATAACTGTCTATTTCAACCAAACAACGAATCGAGTATTTGTTCGCTCGACTCAACAATATCGAAACCATTAGTACCCTTTTCTACGCCTTTCTCTCCACCTGTAAGCGAGTATTTACGTACGCAGGTTGGCGGTACTTTCCAGCCGATGAATTTTCTTTAAATTTTTCAACCCTGCAACGAAGCGCCTTACCGGTTTTTAATAACCTCGCGTTATTATTTGGAATATTGCACGGAGAAGCAAAAGGTAAAAATAAAACCACCTCGAGAGCTCGAATAAACATAATAAAATTGCGTTACATTTTTATTATACTTGTGCAGTAAGAAAATTTTCGACGGTTTCGTTCGTATCCCGATGGTCGTATTTTAACCAACGACCACGGTCGTACGCTCGACGTCTCGTCGCACTCCGCCGACGTGAAATCGAAATAAAAGCCAAATTGTGCTACCACGTACATTTGTATCGACTGTGTGGTAAAAACTTGGTCAAAATGCTACACTGCGTAAGGTCGTCGGATTCGTGATGCTTACGTGAGCCCGTTTGGATGCTGTGTTGCGTATATAAACGTGAACACGAACATGAGCATGTTACTGGCTTTTGGTAGATTAAGTTTTTTTTACTTTTTTATTCGATATTCGTTTGTTTCGGTTATTTCGACGAAATTATGATCGGAGCGGGGCCTTTAATGGTGAGTAATTTTTATCGTAAACGTTTGACCATGTTTAATAATATAATTATACCTCTGTAAGCTTAGGATATGCAAAAAGAAGGAAAGAAACGTGATATGTGATAATATCTTAAATTTCGACTCGGTACGATGATGGGAACTTTATGAAATACTTATAAATTGCTAATTACCGACGAATTAGTTGAGTAATGCGTTGTGTATATATACATATATATGCATAGTATTTTCAATGAAATACCTGGCCGTTAAAAATTAATCCGATTAGTAGACTAGAAACATAGACCTACAATATACCAGATGATCGCGCTTATCTCCGCTCAGATCAGCCAGCGAATTTAAATAAAACGTCGTTGTTCGCTATTTTATTTATCCCAGTGTGATTATTTAGTCCATTTGTTTGATGCTTATTTTTTTTATGACCGGCAAATCACGAGTAGAATTGTTTCACACGACAGCGAACGTACTGGCGATGACGATGGGACGGTAGTTTTAACGTGATAGAAGCGGTTTAAGGAAGAGAAGATTTGTTTATGTCCTAACAGTCCGAAGTGTTTATTTGGAAATTTACTCGAAGAAATTAATCGCATGTACAGGATGAAGATGTTATATGGAAATCGTGTACGAAATCGAGAAAGCGTGAATTTTTTGATAAAAACACGAAATTTATTATTACGAAATATTTGGACGAGACGACGAGCAGACGACGACGAGTTAAAAACTTATCGTCGAAGGTTGCCTATATCGACGATGCTTAAAATATGTACGGTGATGAAATTTAATATCGCCTTTTTGAGGGGGGGGGGTCTACTTTGAATGATTCGCGTGCTCTGAAGTGGTAATTATACGAAAAATAGAGAACCAATCAAGCTGAATTATTTTATCATGTGTATTCAACCAAAGGCCAAGAATACGATTCATTGGGGGTGGAAGACCTTCTTCTATCCGAGTCTAGATGGTTTACTAGTTGCATATTTTTGCCCACATGAAAAAAAATATAGTTTAGCGTAAAATTCTCAAATTTTTATGTTTTTTCTGTAAATTTTAGTCAATCAAACGATGCGAAGTTAAAGATATATTTTATTTGAACAAAAATTTTGGCTCGAGCACTCTAAAATTTCAAAAAAATGTAAATTAAATTGATCAAATTTTTTCAAAAACACATTTTAAAATGTTTATTAACTTTTTTTTTTACAAAAATCTTCACTCTTAGTTCGCTCAAGCATCTGCAGTTTTATTACTAAAAATTTCGATATCTTAGTAAAGAAAAAAATAACAAAAAACAACTAAATTTTATTTGAAAATTTCATGAATACAGTTGGCATTTTAACGGCTTCTCCCTCCCCCTCCCCTTTCGGAAAAAAGTTCTAGTTGCATACTACTGTGAGCCGAATTTTTCTTTTTTTTTTTGGAAATTGGCATACAGTAGGCTCACAGTAGTTATGAAATGACCTCAAAGTGATGTGGTAAAAATTTCATCTCTTCAACTCTTATTTTTTAAACTTGCAAAACTGACTCAAAGTTACCTAATTTTAATAAATTTTCATAAAATTGAAGTAATTTAAAAAAATGGAATTATTTTATGTATTCATCATTTCCTTTTTTTTCAGGGTTTTTAAAAAATTGCATTTTTTGTGGTTTTTTATGATTTAAAAAAAAAAAAAAACTGAAGATTTTTTTGAGAAACGTTCTCCTGCATTGATTTTTGATGATTAAATGCGATACTTCAATTTTATTTTCTATGAATGATTTTTCAGAAAAACTGAAAAATGGTCATCTCCTCTCCCCCAAAAAAACACTATTTGCATTCCACGGTAGGCCGAATTCTTCTTTTTTTTGGAAATCTGCAAACAGGCTGGTCACAATGTTTATGAAATGACCTAAAAATGACGTAGTAAAAATTTCAGCTTCCCAACTCAATTTCTTCAACTTGCAAAACTTACTTAAAACTAAAAAATTTTCAAAAAATGGAAAACAAACTTCAAAATTTTTTTTTTCTAAAAGATGCAATTATTATATATATTTGTACCAAAAATTATTATTGTTGGTAAATTTTCAGCATTTCCTCTTTTTTCAGTTTTCTCTTAAATGTTACTTTTTGTTTTTTTTCACAATTTTCTGAAAAACTATAGGAGACATTTTTTGTAAGAAATGTTCTCTTGAAATAGATCTAGAATCCCGATTTTTGATGATTGAGTGCAATATTTCAATTTTACCCCCATAGCCGGTTTTTCAGAGATACTTAAAATGGTCATTTTTCAAATCTTTCGATAAATTTGTGATCCTGTAGAAAAATTTATAATTTTTTTTGAACCATTTATATCGTATTTTTGTATGTTGGCGTACCCATAGAGCCGACCCAAGAGCAAGGAGGTGGGAGGTTCAAAATTTTTCCTATGGACAAAAAAAATGTGAATTTTTTTAGAAAATTGGGCTATCAAGTCCAGAAAAATTGCATAAATTACTCATGTATTTCTGAACATGCAGTTTTTTATAATTAAGAATGCACCTAATTTTTTCTTAAATTTTTACCCTCGCTTTGCGGAATTGGTGAGCACTCGAAATTGGAATTTAGCTTGCAACCCACCCCTCCCCCCTAGACCAATCCTGTACATGGGTCTGCTATCGAGAATGCTTGAAAACCATGCAAGCAATGAAAACCGACCTTCAATGAACGAAGTTGGGTGTGCATCTAGTTATAAAAGAAGAGATTGAAGTATTGCACTAATTTTTTTTTTTTTTTCAGAAAACACGATATTTATGCATAAATATATTATAAAAAAATTTTTAATATTCGAGCGGTGGAATATGGTGAAAAATCAATAAAAATTGACTATCGTTTTTATACAGCCCGTGTAGCTACGTTCGTTTTCCACGGAGTTCTCGTGGAAAGTACCTTTTTTACGGACTTGTGTTTTCTATAAAAGAGGCGAAAAAAAAAAAAATTCTGAGCTCGCTCAATCTAGAGTACCTTTTTACTAATAAGTAGAAAAATGACATTTTTCAGCTTACTATTACCCGGGGAGGGTGAGGGAGGAGGTGGAAGAGCTCAAAATTGACTTCTCCAAGCAAAATTATAATTTTCTCTTATGTTGAAAGTTGGTTAAAAAATTAGGAGAGGAATGTTTTTCGAATAATTCAGACACTCAGAATACGAATCCGTCGTTAATTTTTCGTCTGAGCCCTTTGTTCATATTTTGACCCTTTACCCCCCCCCCTCCCGTACGAAGATGCCCACAATTCTGCTATTACGTTGCTCAGCAAAAATTTTTATGACATAATCTGATTTGAAATTTATTTCGATTTATTTTTAGCGTATTAGTTATTATTTTTGAGAATTTTAATGGCCCAAATCTCCAAAAAAATTGAAAAGAATTGTACTCATTAGAATGCTTATTCTGATGAAAAAAATTCAGTGAACCCCTCCCCCCAGTATGGTCTGCAGCGGTAGCAATTCAAAATTTTCTTTTGACAATCCCCCCCCCCATAAAATGTGGAAAATTTAGGAAAAATCATATCTATAAATTCATTATTCCTGTAAACATTTGGATTAAAATCATAATTTTTCCTCAAATACGCACCAACCCGGAATTTTTTTTCAAAAAATTTTTTTTTCGATATTCTAACAGAGAGGGATACAGTGAGGGAATTTTTTTTAAAGTTACCCAATGCTGGCTTATTCGTACCTGGTAATACTTTTTCTTTCAGTTTAGAATTTGGCATCATTATAATTTGAGATTGGTATCTGATCTTATAGAGTTTTTCTGTTGATTGAATTGCGGTAAGTACATTAACCTTACTGAGGAGAGTCCTAAATTACGTAATCTGTTAATACGTTATCGTTAACGAAAAATTGAAATTACCAAAAGAAAGAAAACTATATTTACATACTTTATCGTTATCATATTTTTTAATCGTATAACAATAGAAAACCAAATGAGAATGAGAACGAAATATTTTCAAACCGATTGATGCCTCGTTCCAAGATTAGCATCTTATTTTCATTTTCATACGCGACAATTGAAAACAACGATAGAATACTTTTGTACGATACATTCGTGTATTACGCATTACAATGACAAAGTCGATATAAAATTAGAAATGAAGTAATTTTTGAGTATTATTTACACATCATCTCACGTCTGAATGGTACGCAATTTAGAGGACATCATTTGATCGATATAAATTGTACAAATGAGCAATCTGTAATCATATTCGTCTCGCCTTATAAGTTTTGCTTTGGAACTCGACTCGTACTCGTACAATGTACCTACAGATGCGAGTGTATTCATATGTATGAGTATTTTTTTTTTTTTTTTTCAAAGAAAATAATGAAACTGACTCGAATCTCATTACATATTCAGCAACCTATATATACCTGTGTATGAAAATAGTGTAATATGATGTCGATGTCGTGACAATGTTATGAAACTATATCTATATACCTACCTATACCTACATCAGATGACATAGTGTAGTGCTAAAGTCGTTATAACGGAACAATATTTTTCGAGTCGGTGACATTCTTTGACGAAAACAATGTACTTGTTGTGAAAAAAAAAATAAATAAATAAATAAATAAAAAAAGTAGCGTAGATAGATCGTTGTCGTTAGAAGTTTCGTCTACAGGATAACTAATATAATACTCAGATATTTACCGCCATCGTCGTCGCGTCGTCTACGCTGCCAGAAAAACCCATATACATAATTAGTTTCGATATACCAGGGCAGATAATATTCTTACGAAACCCTCATGATGGCGGTTTCGATTCGCCTAGGACATAGATAGATTTGGCCAAGGCTATGCACCGAGTACCGACGACGACGACAACGACGTCGGACTTACCAATACCCGTAACTAATGGTCAATTGTTCCCTTTTTTGTCCTAAGAGCCTGGCACTTTTTTCTCCCAATCGTGTATCGAGTCTTTATTGGAATTTTTCTTATCGATAAAATACTCACCTGGATATTGTTTCGTATTAAACAATGACAAAATCAGCTGTTTTATAAAAATCCAACTCTGCACGTATCTTTATCTACCCACAGTACCTTACCTTAGGCCTATGCCAAACGGTAATCTGACCTCGAAGGTATATTATCCTATGCTATAGCCGATAACTAAATGCTCGATAACAACATCATTGCACCCAATTTTTACGTCACGTTTTGACAATATGAATATCGCGTGGTAACTTTTTTTTTTTTTCATTGTTTTGTATTAAAACGGTTGATTTTGCGATGGTGATGGCGATGATCCTAGCGCGTTAGAAACGGTTTATCTGATTCTGCTGAATGCTTTGGTCCACATCAATGGATTTAGGTAAAAGATGAATTAAAAATTAAACCAGTTTGAATTACTTATATTTGTTTTCAAAAGTAGCCTAGATCAGTGTCAGCTTGTTTTTTTTTTGTCGACGATTACGAAACAGGTGGAACCGTTATTAATCAATCGAATAATATGTCTATAGATCTGCTCGCCGTTTAGTAGTATTATCCAATGTTGATGCTTTGTTAGACGTTAACGTAGAAATTTTCGTTAGAAGGGAGAGGGGCGAGGAAATTGAAATATCGTAAAATTTTTATTTTTATCAATTTGAATGAGGAGGAGGGTATAGCACTATTGAGATAATTTGTCCCACTATATTTTAAATACAAATACCTATCTATAAAATAAAGTGACAGGGGGTAACGGAAAAATTCGTTAATTTTATTTGAGAAATTTTTTCAAAGCAATTGTAGATGCGACGTTGGGGGAGTTTCTTTGAAAAGATGACGGACCCTCGAAAAACAAAGGGTCAGAAAAATGGACAGTTTAACTAAATTTATTTCTTATACGTCTTAAAATTATTTTCAATGGTTTCAAAGGTAAATATTTCTTAATCCTCTTCATCTTTGCTGGATATTTTTGGTTGACTCAGTTTTCAGCTCAAACTAACTTATACACCCCAATATTAATTATATGTTAAAGGGTGAGGCGGGGGGGGGGGGTTTCAATAATGTGCCGATAATATCGGAGGTAGTTTTTCAAGAGTAAGTGTAAGAATTACAGAAGACACTTTTAAAAATACGCCCAACAAATTTTTATGCCTCGCTTAAATACGATTAGTCACTTTTACCTTAAATTTAACATTTTGTTCATAATATTATCTGATTGTTAATTTTTATTTTTCGTTTCAGGTGAGTAACTTACGTTTCATTATGAAGATAAGATAATCGAAATTGAAGAAACGTACGAGTAAGTTTTTTTATCATGCTGCATAAAAATAGTGGTGACGTACAGAACTACTTAAAAAGAGGTAGAAAATGTATTACCTCGAAGCCAAAAAACTTGTTAAAATATGAATGAAATGGAAACGAGATGATTGCCACGAAGAACGAAATTTTTTCGTGAGCAAAGGAGTGCTTGATCAAGGTTCAGAGGGAATGGGAACAAAAATACTTGCATATTTTGTGCATCAAATGAAATTAAGGTAACAGAATAGTGAAAGGGTGCCTGATTTATTAAAATCTCAGCGAGGTATTCCCTGATGAGCTTTTCGGGTTTGGCAAACTTTTAACCAAAAAATTAAAAATATTCGTAGATTTTAGCTATTTTCATTTTATACCTAGTAAGGTGGTAATTGCATCATTAAAAATTTTAATCTTTTTTTGATCTAATTAACTTTGGAGAAAATAAAGAAGGGTGTCACTTGCCAAGGTCTCGAAGTCAAGGGGATTCCAAAGGTTCTTAGAAATAGGGAAAAGTGTTTGAGATGAGAAAATTTTCAAAAAATCACCCCCTCCTCCCCCTCCACTGCTCTATTTCAGGATACTTTTTTCAGAAATTTATGAACGGGGGTGGGGGGTTCATAATAGTTGCGAGATGATTTAAAAGTAATGTGATGAAAATTACAGTTTTCTAACTCAACTTTTAAAACTTGCAAAACTGATTTAATCACCTAATTTTCAAAAATTTCCAAGAAATTGAAAAAAATTGCTTTTAAAATTTTTATCCATGTAAATTTTTACCATTTCCCCTTTTTTCCAGCGGTTTAAAAAAAAATCCCTTTCTGCATTTTTTTCTCGATTTTCTGAAAAATTATGAAGGAAATTTTTTTGAGAAACTTTTTCCTGAAATGGATGTAAGATATCTATTTTTGATGATTAAACGCAATAATTTAATTTCACGTTCCGTAAATAAAGAGTCTTTTTTTCATTTTTTCAAGAATTTTTTTTGCATCATTGAAAATTTTTTGAGTAAATTTCTAGTGAAATGGACCAAATATACGTGCATTTGTTCTTAAAAGGTCATTTTTTGTCGCTGGTACCCTTTCAGGGGTTCACAAAAGGTATCTTAGCGTATAAAAATACAGTATATGTGGTTCAAAAAAAAGGCAAAAAATTAAAAATTACTTTTGAGGTTCTAAAATAGATGAAAAATAAATAAAATATGCTCCCTTGGATGAAATTTTTTTAATTTTTAACCAAATTATTCAAAAATATGTAAAAAATGACAATTTTTGAGTACCCTTTAAAAATTTACCATGGTAGGTAAAATTATAATTTTGGATTAAATCATCAAAAATTAATGTCCTATATTTATTTCAGGAGTGTAATTCTGAAAAAAAAAATTTTCTTCATAATTTTTCAAAAAATTATGAAAAAATGCAAAAAGTGACATTTTTTGAAAATTCTTGAAAAAAAGGGAAATGATGAAAATTTTCCAACAGTAATAATTTTGGGTAAATATAAATATGTGTAATAATTCCAATTTGAAAAAAAAATTCCACAGCTGACACGTTTACGTCAAATGAATGACATATTTTTGACGTACATTGTGTATTACTGTCATCTCGACGCAAATGTCTCATATGATTGACGTTTTAATTGGTTATTATGGTACAAATGTGACTCGATAATGACATGTTGTTAAAACGTTAAAGCACCTTTTTGACACAATTGTAACATGGCAGTACACTATTGCCATTATAATGACATCTGACATGCTTTTGATTTGATTACGACACTGATGTGACTTGATAGTGGCATGCTTCTGATAACATTATGACACTATTTTGACACACTTGTGGCATATTTTTGACACTACTTTGGCACATTTCTGACACAATTGTGACATATTGTTGACACAACTCTAGAATATTTTTATCTGGGTTCAGACACATCAAAGTAAAGTCATGTCACAACTGAGTCAAAACAGTGTCAAAATGGTGTCAGAAACATGCCACAATTGAGTCAGAACGGTATCATAATGTTGTCTGCAGTGTGTCACTACTAAGTCACATATGTGTCATAATCAAGTAAAAAGCATGTCAGATGTCATTAATATGGCAATACAGTATTGCCAAAACAGAGTCAAAAACCTACCTCAACTGTGTTAAAAATGTGCTAGAGGAGCGTTAAAAACATGTCACAACAGAGTCAAATCAATTTCACACTGTTGTGAAAAAGCTTGTCATTACTAAGTCACATAAGTGTCATGATCAAGTCAGAAGCATTTCATTATTATGTCAATAGTGTACTATTATTGTTATAATATCTCGTCAAATAAATGTCACATCATTGTCAGGAACAAAAAATTAAGTAGTTAATACACTGTAGACCTTCGTATACTAACTGCCTTGATAGATGAGTCGGTGAAGATGTCGATTTTTACCCAAGAAGTCCCAGGTTCAAAACCCACCACCAGAAAAAATATTGTTAATTTCGTGAGTTGATATAAATTAAAAATATATTAATTAATACCTTAATATGTATAGCAATTCAGATTTTTGCGACAAAAGGTGTGTCAGAAATGTGTCATTATCGTGTCAAAAACATGTCACTTATGTGTCAAATTTATTTCATTTATATGTCACAGTAATGTCATAATAATGCCATACGGAAGTCATTTCAAAGTCATGTGGGTGCTACAATTACACCATTTCAATGTCACTGTCATAAGTTTGGCAAGTATTTAGTGATCTCTGATTGGCTGAAGCATTGCCAGAAGTGTGCCATTTTTGCTGTCAAAAGTCTCACGTCAGAACTGTGTCATGTGACACTACATTTCCTGACACGATTTGCACGACGGATTTTTTCGTTAGTTGTCATTAGGTTGCTGTTGTATTCAATCCAACGGTTGTTTAATTTATGGTATCCCGAGCTTATTATCAATCACTTATTTAATTTTATAAACTTGAAGTTGCATGTACATTGGTCAAGGTTAAATCAACAGTATCTACAATTTATTTCCATTTGAAGCTTCTTAATACGCCCGTAAACTTACATAATATATACGTAAATACTTCTGAGACTAAGAAAATGGCCAAATTGTAGCCACATACGTACCTATGTGGATAATATTGCAACGAGACAACACATCTGCTTTAGGGAATACTCTTATTTCGTCGAAGTGAAAAAAAAAAAAAAAAAAAAACGAACCAAAACCTAAACTATATCTTTGCGTATATTGCAAATCAAGCGTCCAAATCTGTTCGAACGAAGCTCAATATAAACTGGGTCGTTGGAAATGCTCAGTCACGTGCTTTCGTAAGAAAATTTATACCTTTCGATATGATCAGATTGTACAATATTAGAAAGAGGCTGGTAGGTATTGGTGAGAATGACGGATTTATAACAACAATCCGGTATGTTGTGAGGAAATTCGTGCGGTGCCTTGTGTAGTTCGTACACGTCGGCCGGCGTCCCCCATATACACACTACGTACACATATACAAACAAAGAAGGAAAATTGATAGGTTCATGTCGACAGTTTACATTACACACAATACTCGTACTCGCCTAGGTATCGTTATTAATTTGCGAGTGTCGTAATTGGGTATTTGTGGTCGGACATTGTTTCTGTTTCTTTGCCGTTCCGTATACTTAATCGTTTATACCAAAATTTCTATGTGCGCTGGTTACGAGAGCATAGGGATGAATCTGCACGCTGTAAAGATTAACGTGGTCTTATAGTTCGTATTATTACTCTAAATACCTACGCTTACTTATGTGGAAATCCCTTAATATTTACCGATTATTTGCTCGTTTAGTATCGATAATAAATAGACGATTATTCTATCATGTAAAGTAGTAGAGCGTAAAATGCTCAATGTTTATAATTATACTCTTATGCTTACTTATACTTATTTATAAGAGATATTTTAACGATGCGTTTGAATTCTTCCTCAAAATTACGTAACGGTTAAGCAATCAAGTGTGGGAGTCTAGTGTCGACCATAGACGTTACACTTACTCGTAGAAATGCATACTCTTGCGAGGAAAAATCATATCGTTAGGTTCGGTTGGTTCACGTTCGCTGCCATGTCATTTTCCAAGTGTCTAGAACAAAAACGAAAGTCAAAATGCTCCAACATCTTCGTATAATTGATTTCTTTTTCGTATATTCTCTTCGTCTCGGTCTCGGTGTTATTGTTTTACTTACAACCTAACAACATTCGTGCGAATTCGGAAATTTGATTTCAATGCAATGTTATTACAATTCCTTTTCTTCGAGATTACACCCGTAGCGTAGGTAGAGAGCTAGGTAGGTACACGGAAATGAAAACGAATCTTTTATATGTGTCACTAATATTTTCCATTGGATGAAATTCTCACTATGATTTTTCATGTGTCGTATTGTCAATGAAAATCAGGCTATTAGGAACTGTCAGCCTCTGGAGGATGGAAGAGGAGGGGGTGAAGGTTGTCAAAGAAATCCGTTTTGGTATCCTAGAAGACCATTGAGATTATTTTTGGCCGTGACAGATATTTATCTGGTTCATGTTTTCCCCCTCGAAACCAAAATTCATTTGCTCAGCTCAATACTGACCAAAATTGGTAAAATTTAGGCATTTGGTTTAGATTGACTGCGGATTTGATGTTTGTGAATGGAGATGAGCTTGGATCATAATTCAGTCACGTTCAAATTTGAGAGGGAGTGGCAATGCATTGTTTCTTATAGATTCAATTGATGGAGAATCTAGAGTTGTATACCATATCCAAAAATCAGAAACAGGAGATATGGAGAGTTTTCCCCTTTGTATCTTTGAAAATAAGCTGCTCCATCCATGTCTCCTCTCTAAATTGAGATGGGCAGTTGAAATTTGGCATGTATATTCAATAGAAGCACTACATGCACTATTTGAGGGTCTTGAATTTTTAGCCCTATCGCATCTCCTCACAACTGTATAATGTAGATTTTTTCCAAGTTTATTTTATTTTTTAAGTTTGTTGCTCGCATATCTCCTCTCCAAATTGAGTTAGAAAGTTGAAATTTTTTATATAGTTTTAGTAGGGTGTTCTAATGTGCGGTTGAAGACAGCCCCAAAAATCTAGTTTTTTGGTTGGTTTTTCTTATTTCTTGAGTTTTTTTGGGCCTATACCTCGCCTCCAAACTGAGCTAGAAAGTTGAAATTGGGTATGTTGATTCAATAGATTCGGAGTTTCAACTTTTTAGCCTATTGCAACCCCTTACAGCCCTAAAAGTATTGATTTTGATCCATTTTTCTTATTTTTTGAGATTGTTGTTTGTATATCTCCTCTTTAAATTGAGATAGGATGTTGAAATTTAGCATGGATTTTCTAACCTCATTGACCCCCCCTCCCTCCCCCTCCAAGTTCCAAAAATATAGTTTTTCGGTCGGTCTTTCTTATACTTTATGTTTTTTTGCTCCCATATTCCTTTTTTAAATTGAACTAGAATGGTGAAATTTGGTGGAGGGGAAGGGGAGGCTTCAACTTTTTAGCCCATTGCAATCCTTAACAGCTCTGAAAGTTCTTATTTTTAAGACCGTTGCTAGCATATCTGCCTTCAAAATTAAACTAGAAAGTTGAAATTAGATATGTAGATTTTGTAGTACATGCGCATTTTGAGAGTTTTGACTTTTTTAACCTATTGCCCCCCTCCTCACAGCTCCAAAAATGTTGTTTTTCAGTCGATTTTTCTTGTTTTTTGAGTTATCTTGCTTCCATATCACCCCTCCAAATTGTGCTAAAAGTTTATATTTAATGTGTAGATTTAGAAGAGGTTTTAGATGTTCTTGGGAGGGGGGGGGTTAATTTTTTAGCCCATTTCAATTCCTTACAATCCTGAAAGAATGGCATAAACTCAAAAGATAAGAAAAAAAACGACCAAAAAACCACTTTTTTGCGGATGCGAGGGGATGAAATGTGGCTGAAAAGTCGAGACTCCCAAAAGGCACATATAGCGCCTTTATTAAATTAACATACTTAATTTCAACTTCCTAGTTCAATTTGGAGGGAAGTTATGCGAGGAACGAACTCAAAAAATGAGAAAAATCGACCAAAAAACCGCATATTGGATGCTGTAAGGGGGTGAAATGGAGCTGAAAAGTCAAGACCCCCAAAAGGAACATCTACTAAGGCCTTTATTAAATTAACATACCTAATTTCAAGTTCCTAGCCCAATTCGGAGGAGAGTTATGTGAGGAACAATCTCAAAGAACTCAAAAAATGAGAACTACCTATCAAAAAAACCACTTTTTTGAGGCTGTGAGGGGATGTAATGGAGCTAAGAAGTCAGAACCCCCAAAACGCACATCCAGAGCCCCAACTAAATGTACACATCAAATTTCAACTTCCTAGCTCATTTTGGTGGGGGATAGGGGAGGAACAGCCATATTTCATAGTCAAAAAGGGGAAAATCCCCCCTTAATTTAATTGACTTATGAGATTGATATTTGGATATGTTATACAGTTTTTAATTCTCTATCGATTGGCTTAAAAAAGGTAAATTTTACGTTTTTGATCCCTGAGCAACCCCCCCCCCCCCCCCCCC
>FIZR01014739.1:0-10179 GCA_900060175.1 Ferrisia virgata | reverse complement strand
GAGGATCTTGGCTCGCCTGTTTTTCCCGTAACAAGTCGCTTACAGCCTGTTAAGTAGTTTTTTTTATTCCTTTTTTTTGTCTGCGACATGATTGTTACCTGTGGAGAGTTATACGACTACGAGATGCTGCCTGGGTGGTTGACCCGACAAAGGTAATGCCCTTCAGGCAGCTGAGTGTTAGTGTGAAGAGTGTGTGTTGATCTGGATTCATTTAGTGGTGTTTGGTTGTTATTGAAATATTCGCTTTATATCTCTACTATCTAGGATAACGATAGATTTTTTAGGCTAGGTAATTACTTAAAAAGTGATAATTATTCAAATAATCTTGAAATTCAAAAATAGTAAAGTAATTGGTGGGTTGTAATTGATTGAAAATTTAATATTGAGACAAAGTAGGATGTTTAGGGTTAATATTTTCTCCCCCACATATAAAACAGTGTACTCGTGTCCCTTATAAAATCATTGAAATGTATTTGATGTGAACATCTAGTTTTGTATTGAAATATTACACTTATAATTTAGAACGAAGTTATTTTTTGCCCCCCCCCCCCATTTGTAACACGATATCGAGTAATTATATCATGTATTTTTCTCACATGTGTTATATGCCAAAATCTTGTTTATTGTATTTATTGTATATACTCATTTCTCGTGTCGTTCAAATTATGTATAAATACCTAGTATTTTTTGTGATATGATATTTTTTATTATTCATGTCGTTTGAATAGTATATAAGCTTGTAAAATTATTCTCATATGACGTAATTATTAGTAATTATGGTTTTTTCACTGTCAGTTTGTGGCAGGCAGTGTTTTTTTAATCCAGATTTGTAAATTTTTATTTATTGTATTATGATCTGATTTCTATTTGCCATTTCTTTGAATATAATAACACGATTTAGGTATTCATTTGTGCTTTTGCGCATAATGTACACGTAAACGAAGCAAAAATGTGATCAGAATTACTGCTCATGTGCTTAGTAATTTATTTTTTCGGCGGCATTGACAGAAAATACAATAAACTTCTTATTACAGCTGTAAAACAGATGATTAGAAAATTATTATCATTATTACTATGAAATTATGAGCGCACTCTTGAGATTAAAATCTTCATGTCGTTAAAATTGCCTATCTGTAGGAGCTAAATGGTCAATCTTGACATTTGCAATAATTGGACAATGTATTTGTAATGTCTTATTACACCATTGGAAAAATTTCGATGATTACAACTGTAATGCCTGCCTGATTATATAGTATGCAATTCACACTACCCTGGTGAAAAAAATTAAACTGCGTGTGATGCCTGTGAAAATACACGCTATGCAACTCGCATGTTCATATTGTCAAAATTTCAACTGTACAGGGAATGGTATTTTCCTATCTGGCTGATCCAATTTGCTGTTTTTCTGGATGTAGCAACCTCAAACCAATGTTTTACAACTGGTGTTGTTTAAGTTGCATAACATGTATTTTTGAAGGCATTATAAGAGTACACACAAAAATTGTCCACGTTTGACTGAATACATACCTCAGGCTGTGAACAGTTGATCATTCTGCCACCTGTAGCCTTTATTTTTTGAGTTTGGTCTTAGGTTGCATAACATACATTTCAGCAGGCGTTTTTATAAAAAAAAAATGCTCTTATTACGTTGAAAATGGAATTTTCCTACATGCAATCTCTGGCTGAAACTAATTTCTGTTTTCCTAAACAGAACCTCGAACTATTTTCCAACTGGTGTTGTTCAAGTTGCATAACGTGTATTTTTGTAGGCATTTAATATACGCGGAAATTGTCCACGTTTTAAAGGAATACGTACCTCCGGCTGCAAACAGTTAACCATTAAGCAACCTTTATTTCATGAATGTGTTCTTTAGGTTGCATAATGCACATTTTTGCAGGCGTTTCTATAAAAAATGCCCTTATAACGTTGAAAAATTACTGAAAAACCTACAATATGTGAAACTGAGTAAATTTACAGCCAATAAAAATAGTGAATAGGAAAACAGTAATGGTTCGCACATGATTTTGTTATTTACAATAATTAATTAATAAATTAATACTGCTGATATGGTTAATTTGCGTTTTTTTTAAATTTTTCCAATTTTAGTCCAAGGTTTGTATAATCTTCATTCCATTATTACGGATATAGCCCCCAAATGAGAGCAGGATCCGGTTCCTGTTCTAACTCCTAGTCACACGTACTCGTCGTGGGGGTTGGGATTGCAAATTCGGCATGCTAACGCGATAGGAAGGCGTGTTTTGCACAATACGCTCCTTTTGACTTATAAATACTAAAGTTTAGTGGACCTTTGACTTTGTGGTGGTAAAAAATCCGTAATTTACATTTTGGATCAAAATTTTTCGCGATTGGTGAAGTTCTAAAAAGTCGGCTCGATCGATGTCATCCTCTCGGAGCAGGGAGCACGCTGAACGAATCTCGAAAGTGGCGTAGTGGGCTTTATCTGCAAGTCTGCCCTCATCTATAGGAACGCACTTGAAAAATGATTCCTACCGGACGGCCTTCAAAGTATCGCCATCTGAACGTTTTGATTTCGATCTGGAAACTTCAAAATCGTACGCAGTAAATTCAAAATTGTAAATCCAAACATATATACTCCAACCAAGCATCACGTCCCATGAGAGAGGGTGGATGACATCGATGGAAAGCAGACTTTTACAACAAATCAATCGCGAGGAACTTTGATTCGAGAACCAAATGCAATTTTTTAACCAACCGAATAAGTAAAGTCGTTGTTTTCAGAGACCATAGCCGAAAGAAGTGTGCCATGCAAAGCACGTCTCCTTGTCGTGTCAGCATGCTCAACTTGCAAAGCGCAAACAAAGCAAGTGCAGCACGTTCCCAGCCCCTCCCTTCGACGTGAACGTGCGACTAGGAGTTGAAGCAGGAAGCGGATCCTACTCCCATTAAGTGGCCCATTATTTAAGTAACTAAAAGTTTACAAATATGTATTAACATCACATTAGTAAGAATACGTCGTCGTGGCAATAGCAATGGGAAGCTCACGTGTTCTTCACGCACAGCACTATACTAGTTGATACTGAATTGCCTAGAAAAAAAAAATTGAATTAATGGAACACACTATTTTGCGCCACAATTATACTCTGGTGAAAAAATTACAACATTCAAATTGAAAAAAAAAAATGTCAATTTAAGAAGTCTTCAAGATATACTGATTTTTAAATTCATTCTAATTTCAGACACGTGTGAGAGTAGCATTATACCAGGTAGGTAATTTTCATTCTCTACAAACTTCTGGATAAAATCATTTGTCAACAACTTGAAAACACTACATAAATTACAACTATAAGAAAAAGTAAATCAAGTAAATAACTACTTTACAATTATTTTACGTTAAAACCATCGAAGCAAAAAATTCCACTAATTAAATTATGTATCATTGAAAAAAAAACAAAAGAAAATGTGAACTTGAAACATTTTAATTTCATATACCAGAGAAGTATGGCCTTTACCCCCCCCTTGGAAGTAGTGGGGGAGGGGCTTGCAATTTTCAAATAATTGTTCAAACTTGGGATGAATCTGTATGCACAATTTTGTTGGTAATTCAATGGAGATTTCAAATTAATATTAAAATTTTCAAAAGCCCAAATTTGAATTATTGAAATGAAAGCTTCTACTATTTAAAAATCTGAATTAAAAGCGACACATGAATTTCTACGAATTCGAGGACGTCGAGTTTGATTATAAATTTGATTTTTTTAATCTGACCCCTTGAACCTAATAAAAATTCAAAAAAAATCGAAAAAATGCATTGACATATCAATTGTTAATAATTTGAGGTCGCTGGGCACGAATATTTCATTATTTTTTGGTTCCACCCCCTCCCCCCTACTTCCCTAGCCATCTGAAAAATGGTAGAATAGTGGAAAATAATTAAAACAACGTGTAGCATCAACAGTTCAAATTTGGGCTTTCAAAATTTTAATAATGAATTTGAAATCTCAATTGACTTACCAACAAAACCACGCAAACAAATTTATCCCAAGTCTAACCAATCTCGATACATAGGCCATCGAAATTCAACTGTTTGACAAAAAATTACGATTAAACTGTAAACGCTGTTCCATCCCACCCCCCACCACCACGCGGGGTTAAGACCGAAACGTAAGTTTTTTTCACTAGAACACAGACAGGAACTCGCGTAAAAATCGAGTGAAATCGAAAGACTTGTTACTTTTTGAGTCGTTTTGACATGGAATGAGCTAGCTTGATTTTTGTGAATTATAATCATATGAATTGAACAAGAGTCGCTACCAAATCAGTGGTAAGGGTAGGGAGAGGGAATGTAATGGTGCTGAAACGTCAACACCACCAAAAGGTACATGTACGATATGTACTAAATCTACATACCAAATTTCAACTTACAGGTTCAATTTGTAAGGTTGATAGGGGAGGAACAGCCCTTTCTTAAGGTCAAAAATGTAAAATAACTCTCATATCCCCCCTCCTAATTGACCTAGTAGACTGACTTTTGGATATAAAATACAATTTTGGGTTATCTATCGATTGGTTTAAAAAGGACAAATTTTTGCGATTTTAATCCCTCAGCACCCCCTCCCCCAAATTTGGGCATAACTGAATTTCGATCTAAAGTCATCCTCACTTCTGAATACCAACCCGCCGCCAATCTAAGCCAGTTTTCCAAATTTGATCGATTTCGGTCGGTATCGAGCTAAGAAAATGATTTCAGTTTTGGACGAATACATTTCACATTCTGCTGCTCAGATTCATTCTTCAAGGCAAGCATGGGCGTTGCATTTCCATGAGAAAATCGACAGCAATCTTTCATCGCCAATATCCTCATGCATGGCATAATACCAGGTTGTTTCATCGTTTCCACAAAAATCATCGTTCAACAATTTGACCAAACACAACAAAATGATGATTCTAAAAAATAAAAAAAGAAATCAAGTGAGCGAGCTAATTACGCTAAAATTATCACACGCAAGTGAAAAAATTTCGACTAAATCAAATTAAAATACGTTAAATAAATGTTCCAGTAATATTCTGCTATTCGTTGAATTCATTCTTCTGGGCAAGCATACAATGACGTGCTTTTTCGTAAGAAAATTTTATAACTAAAATACTAAAAGTATAATTTTATAATCGATAGACGACTTATTCATCGCAGTTTCCAGATTTCTATGAATTTTTAACATCTAATATCAGCCTTCTGCTTCACCTTTTCTTTATTGGAAATCAGACGAAGCTTCTTCGCAATGATGATTAATTGTATCTGTAAAATTACATTACGTTTAGTGTAATTACTTAAGGAAATTCGATAAATGCTTAAATTACATTTTGGAAAAAAGAACATCACAAACTGCGTGCATTTCTATTTCAATGTGGTTTTCCCCATTACCAGGATTGTATTAAATTACTTTCAGTTTCTACAGAATAGCTAAACAAATAAATTTTTCACATATGAAGACCATCTCAAATAGTTATATTACAGAATTCTACTTTTATCTAGAAACGAGTGTAAGAGTACCACTTGAAAAGTGTTTTGCTATCCGAGATGTTACTGCATGTAATACATGATTACGAAAAATTTATCAAAAACAAACCACTTTCAAAAAATAAAATAAAAAAAGTATGCAACGATAAAAAAAACTACATAGAAAATTACAGTAGGAAAAAGTATTCAGCGAAAAATTATCGTTACTTAGCAGCCTTGTTTCAATAATGACAATTATCAATTCAGCATTTCATCTCATTTCCAAACTCGGATCTGACACATTCAAACAAATCACGACCGTTATTTCTCAAAATATTGGAATTCAAACTTACCTAGTATTACAATAATTCGATCCGGTTCCAGTAATTCATTCTTTATCGAGCTACACAAACGCATCTGTAACAAAGAAGTAATAAATCATTGTAATTCAGTTCAAAAGCTTTAAACATCACGATAATTTTCTATTTAAAATCTACTTACCTTAGTACCAGCAGCGTTGTTCCAACAATGACAATCGGTATTTCATTTCATGTACAAACTAAACTGTTAACACATTATATCAAATCGTCACCAATAAGTGGTAATAAATCTTCGAGAAACGTTTCATCAGTCTGGTTCTCCAATGCAGTTGTCATTGTACTTCTTATTTCCAGAATGTAAACAATCATTTGTACAGAATTACCTGAAAGGTAAAGAAACCATACTGTATCGATCCAACACAAACATGACACTATCAACTAAACTGAACTGAATCAATTAAATGAAAATATCTTCACTCGAAACAGAAGAATCCCTACTTGTTCCTCAGCCGAATGTGGAATAACATTACATCCACTTAAATAGCCTAAAATTTCGCCAATCAATTTCATAAAAAAATAAAACCGTTAAAAATTTTAAACGAGCACGATTTTAAGCATAAACGAAAGCGATAAACATGCCAACAAATGAATCACTTACCTATTTCAATAGTATCACTAAGCAAGGTCTGAGGTATAACTTTGAGGTTCGCTTTGACCACACACATCTATTAATAACCTTTTTAAACCCTGTTAACAAGTCGAATATGAAAATGAAATCGATATGAATAAAGCATAAAAATGTCATTAAAAACCTTGCGGAATACAGATAGCTATGCAGCTGAGAAATTTACATTGAAAAGCAAAAGCAAAGGAAAAAATAGAAAAACTTACCTATGCCTGTTTTGGTTTGATCAACAGACGCGCTGGTTTGACTTTGATTACACTAGATGAAGATTGTGAACTGTAATGCTTGCGAATCTTGATTGAATAATTCAAATCTGAAAATAAAGACTGACAATAACGTTAGTTAAATACGTAAGCTTAACTGAAGGTAAAAATGGCGTCAAAAAAATTCACTAAAATCATGTTAATAGCACATGGTCATTGAAGAACTATTTTCGAAAAATTCCAGACGGAAAACCTGATTAAAATTGCAGAACTGTGAAGTGTGAACAATGTAAAAATGCATACGTCAAAACTGCGATAGAAAAATACAAAAAGAAATAGTACAGTTTAAATGCGAATGTAAAGTAAAATAAAATAAACTAAAAGAGACAAACTTTGGTTGTTCATCTCAACTTACCTGTTAGACTTAATACCATGTACGCATCTAACCTTTCCATGACTTGTAAGCAAAAAATAAAAAAAAAACTGGACAAATAACAAAACTGAGAAACCAAATGAAACATTATGATATAACACCTGAATAAATTGCACAAAGTAAACAAACACATTGAAAATATGCAGAATGCAAGCAAATTAAAACTATCATTTTTGAAAACACTCACAAATGAAAGTTTGAACATTCATTAATTTATTCAAATTATCAATAACACCAATGCCAGAAAAATAAAATTATTACATCAAAGAAGCATGAAGCAGCAAAGCATTGACTTATAGCAACTTCCTTAGAGCTTCACCATCAGTTGTGTCTTCAATGAGATCTAACCACATTCAATTGAGCTGCGAATAAATCAGGTTCTGAGATATAGAGTAATTTCACACTTGACGTTAAGACGTAAGGGGACACTGGGTGCTCGGCTCGTTTCGGACATGTTCGTTCGCCTTCTACATATAACATAAGTGGACGCTATCTGCTGTACATAGTGCAATGACTCAGATGGCATCGGTTTCTTTCTTTATTGGTTGTTTAACTTGGACAAATATAGGTTTACACCATACACAGGTGTTATCTATACTTACAATAAAAATGCTGCAATAAAACGCAGCGCGCGAATTCACTTACAATCTCTAGGGTGGTAAAGACTGCTCATTGTAATCATACCCTTACAAGGAAATTCTTTACATTTAATAAGCTGTAATAAAACGCAGCGCGTGAATTCACTTACAATCTCTAGGGTGGTAAAGACTGCTCATTGTAATCATACTCTTACAAGGTGTATTACTGAAAGACATGTTTAAATTGTTTGTGGAAGAAGTTGGTAGAGAATTTGGAGGAAATCATAAGGTTGGTACATTGAGGTGTGATAATGGTACTGAGTATATCAACGATGACTTGAAGGAGTTTTGTAAAGAGAAAGGTATAGAAATAGATCCTTGTCCCCCATACACCAGTCACTTGAATGGAGTTGCAGAGAGATTCAACATATATTCTTATTCTTTTCAATACATTCAGTTTATATTTTGTATTTCATTTGAGTTTCTAACACTGTAAATAGTTTTAAAAATTGTTTTGAATTAATTTTGATTAATTAAAGTGACTAAAGTGACAGTGTCTTGTGCAATGAGCCAATCATGAGTGATCCGGGTAGTAAGTTTCGACCTAGAATTACTTAGCATGCTTAGTAATATTTATTTATTACTACTAACACTCAAGAAATAAGTAATACTGCTTTAAAAGTGTACACTGAAACTAAGTTCATAGGAGAAGCTGGACATGTGCCCAAACATGGCTCATGTATACTAGCAAATCCAAACTGAAAACAGGGAAAATACTATGTTTTGTAGCCTTCTGACGTATGATCAGATAAGGTGTGAGACATTTATTTATTTATCTTGTGTAAATTTAATTCATTCATAATAGCCGGAAAGCATGTTGTGATAAGAGTATGTAATGTAACCATAGACTATATATTTTGGAGGCCTCAAACCGCCAAAACCAAAGGTAATATAAACTCCGAACTGATGTATGAGATTGTGATCATGCCACAGACTTCCACTATAATACCTAGATAACTAACTGCTGGGGTAAAAGTGAAGCCAAATCTCATATCAGCTGATAGTGGTCCGCCATTTTTAGAACAGGCAAAACAAACAGTATTGTATGTAGAATTATATGGTGAAAGTGAAGCATTTTGTGACATTTTTGTGTTTAAAATATTCTCGTAATAAATTGTGATGATAATTGAAAATGCCGACTTCTTGTTCAGCGTATGGATGTACTAATCGGTTTCGAAAAGATTGTGGAATACAGTTTTTTGGGTGAGTGTTTACATGTTGATATTAGTTTCCAGCATCACACTAATTGTTATAATACTTCAACAGCTGATTGTATTATTCAATAGTTTTTATTCATATAAGGGTTTAACAAATTAATATTTCAGGTTTCCTTTTAAAAAGGACGATATTTTGAAGAAATGGATTCGATCTGTAAGGAGAAAAAATTTTACTCCCACATCAGCTTCCAAAATCTGTAGTGCTCACTTTTTAGAATCCGATTACTTGTATCGCCCTGGTACTTATGTTCGGCATTTGAAACCTGACGCAATTCCCTCAGTTTTTGATGGATTTCCTAAATATTATCAAGTAATAATTAATCATATATTGTATAATCCATAATGATAAATGAATAAATACCAAAGTTTATTTTATCATATTCTTATCTTGTGTACAGCCGAATCCAAAGAAACGCCGAACATTAGATTTGGAGAAATAACGAAAAAATAAAGAAACTATTGAAACTAGTACTCAACAGGAGAATGATAATGCTCTGGTGGAGGGTGATAATGCTCAGGCGGAGAATGATAATGCTCTGGTGGCACCAATACAAGAATCAAACAATTCACTTATACTGCCAGTTACTCAAAATGATGCTTCTGTTCAGACTGATGTTGACCTAAATCTGAAAATTCAAAATCTAGAAATTGAAAATAGTCATTTAAAAAAGAAAATGAGGATTTTACAGCAAAAAAGGATAACACGATCTACATTCGTATTTCCTTTTGCAAGGCAACCTATAGCACCCGTACATAAAGCGATTACCTTCTTGATTGTCTCATTACAAGTCATTAAAACGTTTCCCGTTTTCGGATCAACTAAAGCACGTGCACAAAATACAGTCCGACAACAAATGGAGTCGTATTCATCGACTAAAAAGATTACTTTTTTATCGAAATGTTTCACGAGGAATTCAGCTAGACTCCATAGACCATCTTCAATCTTCGACTGTGATTTTGGTATAGTTTCGAATTCGTTGACGTCGTACCACCGATTAAAAAATTGTCTTTCCGAATCCGTCAGCTTATTACTAGACGCGAGGTAAGGGTGTTGTCGAAAAGCTTCATGTACGATACTGCGAACAAATTCGAATGCACAGTCGTACGAATCAATTTCCGCAGAGCCTTTAAAATCCAGTAAAATCACGGGATGTTTCCCACAATACTGATCCATGATTGACGTATGTTTTTCGATTTCGAGACCTT
>FIZR01014738.1:0-17027 GCA_900060175.1 Ferrisia virgata | reverse complement strand
ACCAATTAGATAGAAGTATGGAAAGAGGCATCAGCATCCAGGGAAGCTGAGTTTCCTTTCCATACTCTATCTAATGTGAGCAAACAGCCATTAGCTGCTACCATTCTTCTACCTAACTTACACATTTTCCACAGCCTGTAAAATGCCAAAATTGAAAACGAACAAAGTCTATGTAAGATAGGTAGTAAAATTTAAGCCATTCTTAGATACTTTCAATAGACTATTAACGTACGTTGACGTATTTCTATTTATTTTTTTTTTATTTTTTTTATCAATATTCAACTATATTTCTAGAACATGGTAGCTCTTAATTTTTACCAAATGTTTCTGTTTACTCTGTTCAAACTTGATTTGATAAAAATAAAGTAATTCGGTGGCATACTTAGTTGGTGGTTTGTAAGTTTAAATTGCCCGAATTATCGAGACCACAAATGAGGTCGATTACAGTGCATAACGATAATTTAGAAACTTGAATAAACCAATGGTGTTTACTTTTGTAAAAGGCAAATGATGATGGTTTAAACGGTTGTAAACCAACCGAAGACGAGTAATCATCCGAAAGAGAATTATATTACGAACCAGCGTATACTTTGTCTGTAAACTTCATTGTTCCACTAAAAGGAATATATTTGATTTATTTAGTCGAATCTTTACCATTTAAAGTTTTCACTTTGCTTTATTTTTTTCTCTTTTATTCTCAGATAGTACTTGAGGAAGCAAACTATGCGCAGTACTTCGATTTGATGAATTATTTTTCAAAATTACTGCAAATCTACTAGTACTCGTTATACGTATAATTATTGTTTAAACTTGCAGAAATTCTCGAAAGGGTGTGACGGAACTAAAATACAAATATGTAGGTTCCGAACAGTTGATCAAATAGTAAAATTTGATACGCGTATGCTCGTAGATAATTAATCAATTACGAATTATTATTTACAATGGTCACGTTAATATTACAAGAGCAACAGTTAATTGTAGGATTACAATTTATCGTCAGACAATTACTACAATCTACTACATTGTTTCCCACGCAACAAAAGTTGCATTGATTACCTCTTTGTCTACTTGAATCTGTAACGCATGTTGCAACTCGTCCACGAGGCGCTGTGGTGCGGTAATCTTTATAAAAAACGCAATTTAATTTTCTGCGTTGTCTATCTTCTTGACCTGAATCGTCGTTGTTTTTCGTATTAGGTTTGTATTTTGAAAACGATAAGAAACAACTACTTTTACGTGGCCTTTTAGGCGGCCTTTCTCCCGTTACGACGACCAAATCGGTTATACTGTGAATTATAGCTTGATAACAAACGTTCAGTATGTTCAGGACGCCATTTTTCCAACCAGTTTTCTTTTTCGGTGGCGGCGCTGGTGGCTGCGATGGTGGTACAGGAACGGGCAATTTTTCCGGTTGACATTCTGTCGGGCATGGTGGCACTTCTGAAGGACATTCTGGTATTCGATCGTCAAATGTTGCTGGTTGTTTAACTGGTGGTTGTTCAACTGGTGGCTGAGCGGAGTGTAATTGTGGAGATGTAGGAGGTTCGGCAGAAGACTCAGTTTGAGTGGGTGATGCTGGTGGTTGCGGTATTTGATCGTCGAATGTCGGTGATTGTTCAGCTTGTGCCTGAGCAAGCTGTAATGGTGGAGGTGTTGGAGGTTCAGCAGAAGACTCAGTTCGGATGGGTGAAGCTGGTGGTGTTGTTAGTGCTTCGGGAACGTCTTGCGGGATATTTTTGGGTGAATATTCGGTCGGAGTTGAATTTGGAAGAGGAAGAGTTGGTGACGATTTGGTTGGTGAAATTGGCGACTCTGATACTTCCAATGATGGCTGACCTGATCGGGTTAAATCTCGATCAATCGTGGGAGCAGCCTGAAAATGATTGATGGTATCAAATACATGCATCGTTACGTTCTTATTTGTGAACTGTTTACGTTACTTTTTGCAATTGATGGTTATTCGTTTGTAGGGATGAAGGGAAATTTAGACGTATTTAGGAATTAGTTGAGAATTCTTCTCAAATTTTATCATAATATACTTATTATGTGCCTGCTTGCTTGGTGTAAAATTTTCTTGTTGAAAATTTTTTACGTGTCGACATACGATAACTTTTTATCTCTTGAGTGACAAAAAAAATGTTTAAAATTTTCCACGAATTGAACAATGTTGATTTATTACTTCTAAACGACAACAAATTTCCTTTCTCTTTACTTCATTATTACATATGTTTTTCGCTCAAGCTCTAATTACTAGATATTCTGTTCGGAGTTGGAAAACATACACATTGAAATGTAATTTTTCAAATATGATTCATTTAGGATTCTTGAAATTAAAAAATTAGAAGAAGGCGGCGTAAAATATTTTAATTGTTTGTATAAAATATGATCTAGTGCCAATAAAAGCAATTTTGGGATCCTACACCATTCACCTTCTCCATCCTACTCCAGTGTTTATATAATATTCGTATGGTGATTTTTGTTTAGTTTTAATTTTTCATCTATGATGGGTGCTGGGAAGCAGCGTATTGTATATATTCATTTTTTGGTCTTAGAACCCATTTCTAGACCAGCGACTATAGTTATTTATTTGACTTGGTACCGACAAAAATCGCAAAAATTTAGGCTGTGTAAATGTGTTTTTAGTGCCAAAAACATGGGTGCTTTGAGGTTACAAAAAGTGAGAGTTTGAGTTCCAAAAATTTGGATACTAACATGTCAGAAGTCAGAGACTGAGTTACAAAAATACTGACCTGGTACTAAAAATCAGGAGTCTTCAGGCAGTGGAAATCAGTTTTTAATGCCAAAAACTAAGATACTGAGTGATAGAAAGTAGGAGAAGGTGTCCAAAAAGTAAGAGACAATGCCAAGAACTGATCTAGTGCCAAAATTAGGAGTCTAGGCAGTAGAAGTACTTGAAACTCTTTGCATACCAAGAGTAAGATGGGAAGAATGTAAGTTTTGATATTTTAAATGTAATTAGTAAATTGTTTTTTTTAATTAATACTTGTCACTTGGTAAACTAATTATTCTCAACATTTCAATTTAAAATCTTAAAATCAGTTCAGGGTCAAGATTAACTGCTGATGGGACAACTAACGATGACATTTCAACTCAAAATCATAAAATCATCCAGGGTCAAGGTCAATTAATTTCTCTCGATATTTCGATTTTGAAATCTTGAAATCAATTCAGGGTCAATCTCAACTGTTGATGGGTCAACGGATGACGATATTTCAACTCAAAATCATAAAATCGATTTAAGGTCAAGGTCCACTGTTTTGACGAGTCAACTTCATGCATCTGTAATTTTTCACAACATTTCAAATTGAAATCATAAAATCAATACCTCTTCAAATAAATCCACTGATGTCTTTCCTGGTCATAAAAATCTGTCCATTTATGTCACTCCAATGATGACGTCTCACTGTTGACGTTCTACTAATAGCATCTTTAATTTTCCTCAACCTTTCCACTTGAAATCATAAAATAAATCCTGCTTAAAATAAGTCCACTGATGACGTATCTCCAATTTTTCTCAACATCCCTACTTAAAATCAATAAATCAATCCTTCATGAAATAAATCCACTGATATTATCCCAGGTCATAAAAATCTTTTCACTTATGCCAGTCCAGTGATGACGTCTCACTGTTGAAGGTTCACTAATATCATCTAATGATGATGGTCAATTGTTGACGATTTTTCCAGAATGCGCTTCTAAACATCTTTCAATGTTAAAATATTTCTAGTGTCAAAAACATGGATAGTTTAACGTTCCAAAAAGTAAGAAACTGAAGCATCTAAAAGTTCTAAGAAACTGGGTCACAAATATACTGACTGGGTTTTGAAAATCAGGAGTCTTCTTCATCCCTATAGCAATAGGTTTTTAATGCCAAAAACTAGGATACAGAGTGATGGAAAGTAGGAGGAAATGTCAAAAAGGTAAGAGAAGGCGCCAAAAATACTGACTGAGTGCCAAAAATTATGAGTCTTTAGGCAGTAGAAAGATGTTTCTAGTGTCAGAAACATGCGTGATTTAAGATGCATAGAAGTAAGAGACTGGGCACCATAAAGTAGGAGACTAAGGTATCTAAAAGTTGGAGACTGGGTCTCAAAAATACGGACCTCGTACTAAAAATCAGCAGTCTTCAGGCAGCAGCAATAGCTTTTTAATGCCAAAAACTAGGATACTGAGTGATAGAAAGTAGAAGGTGCCCAAAAAGGTAAAAGACAATGCTAAAAATTAGAAGTCTTCATGCAGTAGAAAAATGTTTCTAGTGTCAAAATCATGGATGGTGTACGGTGCCAAGAAGTAAGAGACTGAGTGCCGTAAAGTAGGAGACTAAGGCGTCAAAAAGTAAGAGATTGGGTCCAAAAAGTACTGACTTGGTACCAAAAATTAGGAGTGTTCAGGTAGTAGAAAGATCTAGGTTTTTAGGGTCAAAAACATGGATGGTTCCAGGCGCCAAAAAGTAGCAGACTGATGTGTCAAGAAGTAAGAGACTGGGTGCCAAAAATACTGATTTGGTGCCGAAAATCAGGAGTCAAGTATCAGAAAGGCGTAAGTGCCAAAAATAGTTTTTATATGTTTTTTTTGCGGTGTTTCGAGTTTGTCCCTCACATATCTTACCTCCAACTTGAGCCCGGTAGTTAGAATTGAACATGTAGGTTTAGTAAGGGTCCTTTAATGTGCCTGGTGAGAGGAGCTGGAGGGGTTTCAATTATTTTCAGTCTGATATCAATCTCTACTCCTGCTACTAATTGTGAATGAAAGTCGTAGACCGCTGCTTTTTTTTTTTAATTTCACGAATAGAATTGTTCTTTATTTTCTGAAAATCAAGTTGAAAAAGCATCACCCATGGAAACACTCCAGGCCATAATTCTTTGATATGGTCAGTAACTGTTTTCCATCTGTGGATCGTTGTCTGAGCATGTTTGATGAATGATGCTGTTCCCATAATCGTTAATCGGGTCGAATGCAAAATAAGTAAACGAATCTGATACCAATGTTGAGACTTGTACTTGAGTCAATTATGAAATTTAAGAGTATTAATCTGAAGCTTTGTTCGTTAACAAAATATCGGGTGTCCTGTATTTTAAAAAGAAAAAAGTGAAGTTGATAACTCTGAGTAGAGAACTACAATCATGGAATGTTACCAGTGTTATGGTTTTTAAATGCTACAAGTGCAAAAGACAGTCACTTATTATGAGTCACCTAATTATTGGATGGCTAAAATTGGCGTGTTGTCTGACGAGTGAACAGTATATTTTATTACGGTTTCAAAGCAAATACGAAACCGGATACAAAGGCTGGAGAAAAAAAGGTGGTAAAAGATTGCATCGTGAAAAATATCGAGCTGGAAACAAAAAAGGTGTCTTATTGCATATTTCTTATGTTGTAAAAAAATAGAATGGTATATGTTGGTTGTGAAAAAAAATTTTATACTCGAAATTTTGTTGAAATAAAATCGATGAAAATTTGTACATTGAAAAGGTATCGAATTTCGAAAAATTTTCAAGCCAGTTTGTTTTTAATTTCGCGTTATCGTATTTTTTTTTTAGATTCACTGCGATATGTATTAGAATTTTCAACTTGGAACGCGTATTTTTTCGAAATATCAAGTTACGTTGTCGAAAATCTGAATTCGTTGAAAAAAAAAAGAATAAATTTTACGATGCACAAGTAAGCACATTGTGTTGCGTTTAGTTACTCTTGACGCATGCAAATATGTTAGTAGGGCAATTTCACACGGTGTTAGCGCGTATATATGTGTAAATGTGTTTACCTGACTGAATATTGCCCGAAGCAGCAATAGTAAAACTGCGATAGAACGTCTCATATTCGCGAATGGATGCCGAATGACTGATCGACGCGGTGGTTAAATTTTCGATGGTTTGTTGCCTCAATGTAGATAATTTGCACGCTGCTTATACGTACATACGTATGAGTATGCGTTTCAACCGCAGACGTGTGTAATACTTTGTTGGTTCAGACGAAGTTTTTTCAATTTTTTTTTACTTGAAGAAAAAAAAACAATGCACGAACGATATGCCATAGAATACCTGAAGCTAGAGCTGCTTGTAGAAGGCTGCGAGAGGATCATCTGCTGGTGGTGTTGGAATAGTTATTTAATTACTCATAGACAGCAGGGAGTTTACCATGCTGTATTTTGATTGGTTGTGTTTTTTCGTTTGCACGTTTGGTATTCGTTGGATACTCGGCGTATCCCAGACGAGTCCTTTGTGCTGTGAAATCACCTCAATATGGTGGGACTGAAGCAAGTGATATAATTTCAGCAGCATAATTGGTTCTGTTTCCCTTCTCCTAGTACCTTCGAGTTGATTTATTAACGATCGTGTTTAGATTACTCATGTAACCAGGGCAAATACTTTTGTGAGTTACCTAGCCAAAGTTTGGATTCACATTTCTTGTCTTATTATTTTTAATTTATTAAAGAAGCCTAAATTAAGTTTAATCTAATATTTCATTCGTGTGTAATGTTTGACATCGATTTCGTACCAAAAAGCTTCGGTTTTGAATTTCCATTCGGAGACGTTAATATAGTAACAGGACCAGCCTACATACTTTCCAGAATATGTAGATGCCATCAAATTAAGTTCAAGTGTTATATAAACAACAATATGTAACTTACAATGAGAAAAAATTTTATATCTACACAGTCAGTCAATTAACTTTCACTTCAGTTACATTAACGTTAACAGCACAGCAGCTTATGTGACTTTTGAATATAAATTTGAAGAATTTTTCACAACTAAACCCGTAGGTACCAATGCAGCAACAAACATCCCACCTGATGAAGTGAGGGAGGTGGTAAATGCGATGAAGAAACGCAAAGCACCTGGTTATGATGGTATTGAAGCTGAATTGTGACAGGTTCTTGATGAAAATGAAATTATGGCAACTCTGCAGTGTGATATGACAGAATCATAAATGGCCTACTGAATGGTGTAAGTTAGTGCTGATTTCCTTGCATAAGAAATGAGATGTAAGATTATGCTCTAATTATTGAAAAATGTCTGTAATTCCACATAGCAGCAAAGTCATGTTACAAATCCTAAACAATCGAATCAAGGCATATCTACATAGGAAAATTCCACCTGAACAAGCCGGTTTAATGCCAGGTAGAGGTGCAAGGGAACAGATAATGAATGCCCAGTAAATCCTTGAAAAATTCAGAAAGTTCAACATACTTGTAGTGATGTGTTTCATAGATTACACCAAAGCTTTTGACTGTGTGAATTGAAAGAAGCTCTTCAAAGTTTTAAGAGTCCCGATATAAATTCAATTCTATGGTGGTGAGAGTTGATGGTGAAGAATGTGAGGCTTTTCAAGCGGAACAGGGATGCATATTATCTTCTGTCATTCTACATCTATGGTGAGCACATAATTTTTGAGACTTTGGAACATTGGACTGGTGGTATTTCCATTAGAGGAAGAAGAATCTCTAAAGAGCAATATGCAGATGATACCAACTCGATTGCTTTGGATGAAGAAGAAATGGCAGAGCCCGTCAACCTGGTGAAGATAGCCAGCGAAAAAACTTACAACTCTGTAGTAATACATCGAAAATGGAAGTCATGGTGGTGGATCGAGTCAAGCGTTTTCCAGTTTCTACAGCTCTAAGCAAATACGAAAAGGTCAAAGCTTTTGTATGTTTAGGTTCCATTATTGAAACAGATGAAGGCTCGTTGGCAGAAATACGGCTCTGAATAGCTCTGTGTAAATCAGCTATGATTGGACTGTGTAATGTCCCAAGTAACCACAAGATTTCCAGAAAAACAAGGAAGAGACTTATATAGTCACTTGTTTTTCTTTTTTTCTCATATGCCGTGGCAACATGAACGTTAAAGGCAGATGATAAAGGAAAAATCGACGCCTTTAAGATGTGGGTCTGGCGAAGGGTGTCGACAATACCCTGGGTAGCGTGATGAACCAACGTTTCATTCGTCAACGAAATATGGGAGCCAGTCAGGTTATGTTTTATTATGCGAGGAACGCATTCTAGGGTAATTTGGACATGTGACTAGAAGAGAAGTTGGAAATCTCGAAAAAGATATTCTCTTTGGTAACACTACTGGTAAAAGAGGGAGAGGAAAACCTCCGACCAGGTGGTCTGATATCATCAAAGCTCGAATGGGCTCTGTGGTAAGAGCTGCTTCACAGGCAGAGGATCGTAATAAGTGGCTCACTCTTTTTGGTGCAATACGGTCATAAGTGACTGAGACCTATTGATGATGATGATTTTTCACGTAAGGGCCATAGGGGCAGAGATACTTTGAAGAAACAAAATTTTAACCCACCTTGACTCCTCTACTCCTCCAAAAAGAGCCCACCCCGCGGGAAACAATATTACTTTTTAAAGTCTAGTGAAGGTCCTCGAAATATTTCAAGCACAAAATCTTCATCAGCCCGAGCAACGATAGAACCCCTACCATTCTCTACTTTGAGGGGTCAGATTCAAAAGAGACGCAATAAAACGAAAATTTATTCAATATTTTTAAAAATTATATCTAATAATGAACGTGATTCAGTATAAAATGTATGCAAGGTGGTTAATTGGTTTGAACGCCAGTAACGGTAACTTCAGCTGTGCAACAATTGAATTTACCATGTATTATGAATTTAAATAGTTTAGTTAAAATACATTTGGTCGGGCCCACACAGCAACAGTTAACACTGCTACTTGCAGCATCGGTATCGGTGATAGCGCCTGGAACACCGGGAGTAGCAGCACTGGATTGTTTATTAGATTTGACGCTTACGTAAGATAAATTTACACTTGGAACGTTTACGTTAGTTTGATGTTTCGTTTCTTTGTCTTCTTCTGTTTCTTGCCTTTTTTCTTGATCATCGTCATCATCACCGTACACTTGTGGTTTACCCCTTATAAATACGCAGCAACCTTTAATGTTACCACCATTGCTACGACGAGCACTACCACTATTCGATTTCTTTATTTTGTTTTTTTCCGGTTGCGATGATCCGAATGTTACCTGTAAATTTGTCAATATACCCTTTTTTCCGACGAAAAATTCGTTAAACGAATGATACATTATTTTGGCAATATTGTTGGCAGCGTTCCACCAACCAGTTTTAACTTCTTGGTTTTGTTCTTTCGGTGGTTGTGTCGCAGTATCTTCTGGCTTTGGTGGTGCTGAAGTTGGACAAGGCTGTGTATCCGGTGGACATTGTGGTAATTGTGATTGAGAGGACGGTGTTGTTGCTGAAACTGTATTCGCTGATTGTACCAATTTTGATTGTTGAACCGGCTGTGTTACTGTTGATTGTGGTTGTGGCAGTGCAACGGGAGGTAGATCTGGCGGTGTGATAGTAGGCATGTTTGGAGGTTGTGGCTTCTCTTGTCCTGGTTGATCGGCGGTGTTTGTTACCATTGGTGCAGCCTACAAATATAAATTGTTCGTTTTCATTGGTACAGAATACGGGTAAAATTTAGTGAATTATGCACGATTGAATGATGGTTGATATTTGACCCTAAATACTTCGGGAATTGTTCGATTTGGAACGGGAATAATTGTTAGCCTGGTTTTCTTCTGTATCTATTGTCAATGGAAAGCAGGCTATTACAGTCTATCGACCTATGATAGATGGAGGGCAGAATATCAATAAAATCTTTTTCTGGGTCTTGCAAGACCATGGCAACCATTTTTACCCATGTCAGATCCATATTTTTATTCTTTTTTTTCACGGAACTTGCTCAGATTAATACTGACCAAAACTGCTCAAATTTGGGAAGGAGGTTTAGATTAGTGGCAGATTTGTTATTGTCAAGTGGGGTTGACCTAGGGTCAAATTTCAGTTATGCTCTAGTTCAGGGTAGGGGTGTTGAAGGGCTAAAATTGTAAAACAGATTCCTTTTTGAACCAATCGATGGGAAATCCAAAGTTGTGTAATATATCCAATCATCAGCCTCCTAAGTCAGTTAGGAGGGGAGATATGAGAGTTTTTCCTCTTTTTGATATTGAAAAAAGGATGTGCTTTTTGAGAGTTTCTACTTGTCGTCTTTATTGCAGCTCCTCACAGCTCCAAAAATGTAGTATTTTTATGGTTTTTCTTATTGTTCCTCGCATAATTCCCCTCCAAATTGAGATAGGAAGTTGAAATTAGGTATATAGGGAGATATGCCTTTTGCAGTTTCGACTTTTCAGTCTCATTGCCCCCTCCCCCCTTCACAGACTCCAAAAAAGTAGTTTTTTAGTCCGTTTTTTTTTTATAATTTAAGTTTATTCCTCGTATAACTCCCATCCAACTTGATCTAGGAGGTTGAAATGTGTTGGCATGAAAATTTATATTATCAGCGTTAATGTTCACTTACCTGACTTGTGATCAAGATGCTCATCAGTAACCATGATATAATTGCAGAAAAATAGCTCATTTTTCATAACTCGTAACGAATCTGTATATTAATTAGTAATCGAGTATTAGACTTAATATAGGAATTATGAATTTCAACCGGTTTATACTTTTGTCTAACATTCGAACTATACCATTCGTACTTAGAGAATTTTACGATCGTTGTTAAACATCACGCGATAGCGTCAGGCAAACAGTAATGAATTCAACTGTCAATATCGTAATGTAATTTTTGTGCGGTTGATTATTTTCTTAAGAAAATGCGCCCAGCATAGGTAGGTGTTTGGGAAATTCATTGTTTGAAAACATACCGTGCTCTGCTATCGTGCTGTATTTTGCCAACTGTGCTTTTTTGTTTTAGCACCTTGTAACGTACGAGCATACGTACGTTGAAGCCAAGTCGCACGTTGCTCGATTTTCGATGGTGGAAAAGTATTCTGAATTTAAAATCGCTCGAAAACGAAGCAAAATTGTCGACATTTGGTTGTTTGGTTTTCGAATGACAAGGTGCGAAACGCTTGGCGATGTCGTCATCGTTTGCTGTTACGTTGGTTAACTCGTGAATTAATATTAGCCTTGGTGTAATGTGAGATGAAGAACTGACAGCAGGCTTCACCATCGATGTAGTAATCATTTTATTTGCATTAGTATTTGTACTGTTTTACGTCAGCATTGGAATTTCCAACGATCCAAGGATGGTAATTAAAATTACTTGAGGGTATATTAAGCCAAGCATACTCGGTTGCCATTGGCTCAAAATATTTTTACATTTTTTCGCTGATCAAGCTGGGCTCTAGTAGAAGAGGATTTTAAAGGGTATTCGCGATTTTTAATCTCGTAACCGGGGGGGGGGGCGATATACAATGAAAAAATACTTTAGAGCAGCCTCACTCGTTTATTAGCCTGATTTTCTATGTAATTGTCAACAAAAACCAGGCTGTTATAATTTATCGACCAACCGCAGTGGGGGAAGGGGGGAATACAAACAAAATCCATTTTGGGGTCCTAGAAGACCATTAAGATAATTTTTGGCAATGTCAGATATTTGTTTTTTTTATTTATTTTTTTTTGCCGAACATTAAAATTAGGTATTTACTCTGCTTGGTACTGACCCAAATCGCTTCAAATTGGTCAATTGGTTTAATTTGGCGGCAGATTAGACATGTATGAGAGGAGATGACCTTGGGTTAAAATTCAGTTTTGTCCTATTTTGGGGGAGGAGGGTGCTCAGGAATCAAAAACATTAAAATTGTTTCTTTCTGAGTAAATCATTAGAGAATTTAAAATTGCATAACATATCCAAAATTCAGCCTCTTCGGTGAATTAGAAGGGAAGATATGAGGGTTTCTCCCTTTCGGACCTTGAAAAACGGCTGTTCCTTCCCTATCATATATTACAAAACTCAGGCTTAAAATCATCGTTTTGAGATGCTCTCCCCCTCCCCCTTTCCCCCCCACAATTTTCAGTAGAATTTTTGCGTACAAGGTGTGAAGGCGAAGGTACTGGAGAGAAGTGCTGTATATTTTTTTCGGATTTTTTTCATCCAATGACCTTATAATTAATTTCGAAAATTCGAAGAGAGGTTTGCTTTTTGAGCTGTTGACTTGAAAGAATTTTTTAAAGTTGAAATCTGGAAAAGAGCTTTATATGTCAAAAGAAAAATTATGTTCCATTCATTAGGTTGGAAAAATTTTGGATCTCTTATATGAGACACTTCTAGCTACCTCACTGAGTATTTCACACCCCCTAAAACGTTTTAAAATTTTTTCGGGATCCTCTAAAGACTGTGTTGAACTTGAAATTTCTCCTCGGATGACAGTAGGTCATGAAGAAGGACCCAAATTTTCAAAACTAGCGCAGAAAAAAATTTACATGAAAACCTTATCTAAAGTACATAACTGGCAAATACTCTAAAAGTCGTCTTTCATTCGTACCAATGCTGGCGGACAGATTTTGCTTTTTTTACTTTTTTTAAAAATCTGAAAATGGCGCGCAATATTGCAACAAAAGTTTAAAAATTTTTTCCAATTGAGAAAAATAAATTTTTCGAGAATTTTTTTCAATAGTGGAATTTCTACCATTTTTCCTCTCAAAGATTGTCAATTTTTGCGTTTTTCACCACAATTTTCTCAAAAACTACGAAGGAATTTTTTTTTTGAACAACGTTCCCCTGAAATTGGTAGAGAGCATCAATATCAAATTGTCAAGCGTAATATTTCTATTTTATCCCTCGTAGAAGATTGTTCAGAGATGGTGAAAGATTTTATTTTTCTTCGAGAATAGTATAGGGGTTGCAGGTAGATATTGAAATGAATATCTGAAACCCCAAAACAGGATATTTAAGACACCTACTAAATCTACATACCAAATTTTAGCGTTCTAGCTAAATTAGGAGGGGAGATTCACGTGGAAAGAACTCCCAAAAATAAGAAAAACCTATCAAGAAACCACTTTTTTGAGGGTTGTGAGGGGATGCAAGGGGGCTGAAAAGTTGAAACTCCCAGAACACACATCTAGGACACCTACTAAATTTCAACCTCCTTGCTCGATTTATAGAGGGAGATATCAAAAAATCCCTTTTTCGAGCCTCGAAGAAGGTGCAATGTGTCTGAAAAGTCGAATCTTCCAAAAAGCTCATCTATGGCTCTTACTGAGTCTTGCATACCAAATTTTAACTTCTTAGTTTAATTTGGAGGGGTGTTAAAGGAGAAAAAAACCCTGTTTTTAGAGTAAAAAAAAAGAAAACCCGCATATCACCCTTTCTAATTGACTTAGGAAGCTGATTTTTGGATAAGTTATACAACTTTGAATTACCTATCGATTGGCTCCAAAAGGAACATTTTTGCAATTTTTGCAGCATGTACACCCACTTCCGAAAATTTGGGCTCAATTGAATTTTGACCCGAGGTAATTTCTAATTAAAAATATCAAATCTGACGTCAATCCAAGCTTACTGCCCAAATTTGACCGATTTTGGCCGGTATTGAGCTGAGAAAATGATTTTTAGTTTCGGAAAAAAAAAAGAATAGAAAACACGAAAAGGAATAAATATCTGACATGACCAAAACTGGTCTCAATGGGCTTGTAGGATTCTGAAGTTGATTTCGTTGACCCTCCCCCCTCTCCTCATATGACAAAATTAGGCTAATTATTTTTGAAGGTCTCGAACAGATGAAATGTGTCCCTTTTGATGAATTTTTTTATATCAGAGCATTTTTACATTTTACTAAAAATCATGAAAAATGATTGTTTTTGAATAGCGCTGAAGAATTGACTGTGGGGCATAAAATTGAAATATCGGATTGATCGTGTAAAATTAATTTCTTACATCCATTTCTGGATTGCATTTCTCTATAAAAATTCGAAATTGCCAAAAAAAAAAAGCAAAATAGAGCATTTTTTTTCAAACCTTGAGTAGTGGGTAAGGGGGAAGTTGTCTGCAGGTTTCATTTTGATTTTCATTACGTGCAATAAATTTATATTTGAAAAAAATTTCAATTCGATGTTTTAAAAATTTTTGATGTTGGAGTCAATTTAACGGATTGTAAAAATTCGAGATGGTGTGCTGAATATTTTACTATATCATTTTGAGGTCATTTCGCTGCTATTCTGATCCCGTAATTTGTAGATTTTCCAAAAATAAGAAAGTTCAGGCCACCCTAGGGCCTACTGTCTGACAAGTTTAGCCAAAAAATTTGAACGTCACGTAAAAGCAAATGGCAAAGTTAAGCCTGCTACAGCTCTTCTATGAACTACACATTCTCTGTCATAAGCAACGATCATGGATGAATTTCCAGTGGCGTTTCATCGTTTCACGCGCTTAAATAGCAGTCAGTGAAATCGAGTAGAGATAGTGCTTACAGTATGAAAAATATGAATAGAACAATAGTGAAAGATGGAAGAACATAAGCTTTGGTGCAATGTGATTGTATATTTAAAAAATATTATATTTAGCAGGTAACAAAAGCTGCTCAGTGTAGAATATTTTCGCGATCGTTAGTTTGCTTCCGCTCCAGTAACATTGACAGTTATGCCACAAACATTGACATTAAACTTGCCTACTAATTTGCAGATTTTTCTAAAAATGAAATTATTCGTACCGACACAGCAGCAATTTGTAGTATCGCTTGGAGCAGTTGGGACAGGTTGACCGTTGGGAATAACAATAGGAGCCCCAGGAACAGAGTTTTGCTGAATTTTCGTGCAAGCAAGACTTAATGATGGGATCTTTATGTTTGTTTGACGTGCCGATTCTGGATCCTGCTCATTTTGCTGTTGATCATCATCTTTTCGCGATGGTGCATTTTTAAAGATGGCGCAGCAGGTCGTCACATTGCCTTCGTTACGACGATTGTTGTTTGATTTTTTATTTTTCGCCGGCGGTGTACCGGTTGTGTAAACTAAATTAGTCAGCACGCCTTTTTCTCCGACAAAAAACGCCGATACTGATTGATATACAAATTTGCACATGTTCTTGGCACCGTTCATCCAACCGGTTACAACTTGAGTTTTTTTTTCTGGCGATGGTTTCTGTCCTGAAGAACCATCTGGCTGCGTTGATGTCAACGGTTGGGTTTGCTCCGGACAAGGCACTGTCTGCGGTGGACATTGCTCCGGTTGTGATCCCAAAGATTGGGTTGATTCAGGTGGTAGAATCGGTGACGGTGGCTGGTTTGCGAGGTCTACGTTTGACGATACTGATACGGTTTGTCCTGGTTGAGTGATCTCGGTGTTTACCATTGGAGCAGCCTACATACATGAATCATTTGTAGAGTGATATGTTGTAATGGTAATTGATAGAGGGCGTTTTTGAAAGTTTACCTACGAGTAAAACAACTTACAACGTTTGCGAAGAACATTTGTTGGTAGCTCGAAAGTTCTCTCTTAATCGGGCTGGATGCGAATAAAACACGTTTTTTAAAAGGGAAGCTTGTTCGAAAGAAAATTTTCAAACAGTTGTCGAAAGTTTCCAATATCTGGGTGCAGAGAAGTGGCAAGCATGCATGGCAAATCTCTAGCTGGAGGAGTATAAAGTAGCTAAAAAAAAAGTTTTCTTCTTTGAAATGTATTTTCGATGGGTATTTTTTTTTCTTTTTCAAAACTTTTATCATTCAAATTTGGTTGGCAACAAGTTGAAATTTTATTTAAAAAATTAAAATGGAAGAGTTTTTTATCCTAAGTAACATTTTGAACTTGTTTAAAAGGAATTTACTTCAGAGTCAGTTCTACTAAAAGTTGCACCCGATTAAATTACCAGCTTTGTCTGTTCTTCAGCGAGTTGCCTGTGTTTTATAAACATTTTTAAAATTTATTCATTGTAGCACACATATTTCTTTACCTGACTCATCATCGCCGTGCACATCAGCAACCATAGTGATGCTGCAAGAAAATTCATTTTTCACAAATCTCAACAAATCTTTGTACTGCGGTACGTGTCCAGTAACAGTCGTGTACATCGAATTTGCGAATCGTTGGTACTTTGAATTAACTCTCGAACAATGACTACATGTGTTTTTCATGTGGATGTACCCACTTCTCTAAAATTTTACCATCGTATTGTGTTTCAATAGGTATTGAGTATTGTGTCGAACTATCTGTACCTATTTATATGTGTACCGTTGGTTTTGCAGTTGAGAGAAATTGTCTGTAACAATGCTTTGGAAATTCGCTGATTGAAAACATAACCTGCTACATAATACCAGATGTCAGGTCGTTTTGGGTTCTAACAATTTATGAAATATGCCGAAACATGCTCGTATTTTACGCGAATGTCGTTAATGAAGTAATATTCGTTAATGAAAGTTATTCGATTCGATGTCCGAATTTATTGTTTATTATGTGTTTTTTTGTTTCTGATGCAGGAAAACAAATTATGTAGTAGATTAAGGTGCCGAGTGAAACAAAGTCGAACCTGTTGATTTTGCTAATTTTTGAATATTATTGCGCAGACCAACTACCAAAAAGTGTTCATGCGCTGTTTTTTTCTGGGGTACAAAAAAATTACTCATCAAAATGTAAGTAGGTCTACTTGTTTCGCATTTCTAAAAATGATGAAAAAAAATTGAAACGTCGAAAAGGGGTATTTTTTCACCGAAGCTGGGGACAAAAAATTCGACTAAGGTTTGATAAGGTGCTGACTCATGATGCTAAAAACGTTTTTTTTTTCATCGAAGACCTGCACAATAAAAATTAATGGCCCTATAAATGTAATTTTTGGCGAATTGTTGTATTTGTATGGCTCCAGCTCCTCCCAAGTTGATCGTGGTTCATCTGCTCAATTTGTGGTAATTAAATTTTGAAGTTGTGTAATTATTTTTTATTTTTTACTTTTTTATTATACTGGGCATGTTGTCTATTGCTAGATTTGATTGTTTAGTTTAATTTTGGAGATGAAAGAAAGGAATTTGCCAATTTTGTCTTCATCGTCGAGTATGTTTAGATTGGTTGTTTGCATTTTAAGGTGACTACAGGTTTGATTGTGGTTCGGCCATTCAAAGAGGAGGTGATGTACGGAGATGGGTTCGGCATAGCAGAATTGACATGCAGGTTTGGGGGATTTTTGAAATAGATGATTGTGTGTGAGTTTGATGTGTCCAATTCGGATCCATGTAATGGTCACTTCGTCTGTACAGTTT
>FIZR01014730.1:0-18623 GCA_900060175.1 Ferrisia virgata | reverse complement strand
ATTTTGGATAGGTCTGTGCAGTGATGCAATTTTGGAGGAAGAGTCGGCCATTTCAATGCCTGCGATATTTCTATGTGAGGGAACCCAACATAGGACTGTTTTGTTGGACGAAGACGAGAGGATGTGGATAATTCGCTGTGCTATGGGATATTGTTTTTTGTTATTCAGATTTTGAATGGTGTGCAAGGCAGAGAGTGAGTCTGAAAAAATTACTGAGTTGTTTATGGAGAAGTTTTAATCGTTGAAAAATTACATTTTTTTTTTTATCTATAATTTGGGGAAGGCGCACAACTCTAATCTATCCGTATTATTTTTTTCATTTATGTAAATAGGAAAAAATTTCCTAGCAGCCCATTGCCCCAGTAAACATTCCCAGATGCTATGATTTATTCGTTTTTTCAAATGTATGCGAAAAAATATATCTTCTCGCCCCCCCTATAAATGTTTGCTCTGGCCCGGACCACAATTTGAGCAAATTTTTTGTTCTAAAAATTTTAGATGCCACCGTCGTTCTACAATTTGAAAAATATTTGAATCTTCTGCGATCTACCATTGTCGAGAAATATCACGTAAAAATTTCAAATGCTCGTAACTTCTTTTAGAAACTACCTAGAGAGCTACGGTTTGCGTCGTTGGTGTGTTTTTTTGTTTCTTTCATCGTGGCCTACCACTATGAAAAATACTCAAAAAAATCATTCACCCCAACAGGTCGATCTTCTCAACTCTGTATATAACCTGTGTGTGTGGCAGATTTTAAAGCTAAGTGTGAAATCCGAGGAATGCTGGAAAATAGATCAATTTAAAATAT
This sequence comes from Ferrisia virgata, assembly GCA_900060175.1. Taxonomy (NCBI): domain Eukaryota; kingdom Metazoa; phylum Arthropoda; class Insecta; order Hemiptera; family Pseudococcidae; genus Ferrisia; species Ferrisia virgata. Next base: position 17,815 of record FIZR01014730.1, on the reverse strand, counting down.
ATGTCGATGAAGCGTGTAAACTGAGCCAGTGATTTTCTCCTCTTGCGTCCTTCCGTCCTCCTTTGCTATTTCGCTACTATCCCGGCGGTCGCCAAGAAACCCGTTATAACAATCCATAGTGCGTGTGTGTGCTGCGCTAAAGAAACATATTCGGTGAAAAAAATTTTCAAAATCATCTATCGGACCACAGTTGACCGATTTGTGATATTGATTAATGATATGGTGGTATTCTTCTGGTTCGGGATGTGTGAACAGACCCGTTGTATTGTCGATGCTGTCGTGTGGGCGCTCGAAAAATATCCAATAATATGACTTAGTACAATGGTAGTATTTCGAAGAAAATATTTTTACCTAAATTAATATACCTTCGAATATGCAAATAAACCGGTTTGTGATGACAATTGGTGAGAATTTTTAGTACTCTTTTGTGTGTATTCGAGAGTAAAAAAAAAAAAAAGCGGTTCGTTATCGATGATCGCAGCCCTAATGCGGGCGCCAAAGAAAGAAAATCGAATGCGACCACGTCAAATGGTAATGCTTCCTCGAAGAAAACCTTTCGAAAGACTCGAGTGCATACTCGGGGTTCCCTGCTGATGCCTACATAAAACTGTTTGCAATGCCAGTTGATAAGATTATGGTATTTTTTTTTGTTTTCTTTTGGATGCTGAATATTGGAAATGCTTCGAGAATCGAAGAAGTTACTGTACTGTGGGGGGAGGGGGACGATGTCATGATGGATTTTTAGAAATCCAACGACCAGGGCGAAAAATTGCCAAGAAAACTGGAAGTGAAATAAAATAATAGGAAAAACGAATCAAATGCTAGGGAGGGGAAGGAAAATATTGCACAACGTGAACGTATGGTTTTATATCGCGGTTAGTACGTGCAATTGTGTGTGTGTGTGTTCTGTATATGTGTATGGGTATATGTACCATGTACCTAGATTGTACTGAGTAAAGCATATGGTATTGAGCAGCGAAAGCTTCGACGACGACGATACAAGATGACTGATTGAACTCGACGTGGTGTCAGAATACTACCGGAAAAGTTTTTCGTTATATTTGTCTTTGGCAAGGGGTGCAACGTTCTATTTCTCTTCGCACAGCGTACTGTGTGTGTGTGTGTGTGTATATATATGTGTAGTATATTGGTACATAGTGTACGAACTCGTATATACATATCCACTCTGTGTGTGTGTGTGTGTATTTGTATTGGTATATAAATACAAATGTACTATACCATAGCAGAGCCATAGCATACGTATATACACAGGAAAGCTCGAGCGAGCTAGAACGAGAGAGAGAGAGGGAGACAGAGGAGGCGGAAAGCTGGAGAAAACGCTCGTATATATACTATATCCCAACAATTCTCGGACTCGATGCTTTTTGAGCGAGTGAAGAAGCGACGGTGCCGGGGCCATGGAAGGGCAACCGGCGGTACAGGGGGACGCCTTTTAGCTTATGGGTGAAAAAGCTGCGGTATCGGCCGAGGGAGGTTTAGATGGGTGGAAAGGCGCGCGTGACGGGGTTCGGTCCGGATTCGGGCGACGGTGCGGATGGCAGGTCGATGGACGGGGGGGCGAGTCGAAGTCGCGGAGTTTCGCGAATATCGATTTTGAGTGGAAAAACGGCAAAGCGTCGTTTTGCCGCCGCAGGGACGAATAGCGAATGAACATCGCAATGATGATGATATATTCTTTGTTTTTGTTCTTTAAAGGGCTCACCACCCTTCGGAGCCCCGGCGTCGTGACGGTGTTTCCTCGCCGCGCGGCCGGTTCGTTGCCCATCCCGTAGCATTTTGTATAATCTCTTTTGTCTGGTTCACTTTTCTTTCGATTCTGTTGCTTTTAACACGTTCAGCGCGCGAAATTTATGGCTTCGCGAGGTGCTGCTGCTGGCTTTTTGCAGATGCGGCAAACGTTATACTATTTTTTCGGCGGCGCTGGTACTTCGACGACGGTGCGTTGTGTGTTGTATTCGGCTGCTCGACGGTGTTGTGGTCGGCCGGATATGTTTTGCGTTTACTCGTCTTCTTCTTCGTCTGCTCTGTTCCGTCGTTATCGAGAGTATTGCTAGAAAAATACCTACTACTATTACTACTACTACATCGTAAATGTGAGATAATCTTCGCTGGTGGAGATTTTTCTCGATCGACGACCACAACTACGACTACTACGAAGACTGACCCACGGACGGATTCATCATTACTGTATATATTTTTTTCATCGTTGCTGCTGTTGTTGTTGTTGTTGATGATTTTTAAAATCTAATCTTATTAATTGAAAATATTTATTTTTCGTTTTTCTTACGGTTTTTTTCCTCTTACTTGATCAACAAGATGAACGGTTTTAGTGGTAAAAGATTATTTGCGTAGTCGACTTGTTCTTTGTTTTTTTTTTTTCGTGTGTTTTGCTGCTGGTGAAAAAAAAACTTACCAGGGGTTAAAAAAAAAGGAAAAACAAACAAAAAAAAAACCAGAAGAAAAGAAACAAGTAATACATTCTTTCCAAGAATCTACCACGTAGGGTGTACTTAGCTGCTGCTGTCGTTATTGTTGTTGTTGTTTGTTGCTCTTTCACCATCATCATCAGTCAATCTTTTGTTGTCGAGAACGCGTGTGTATTGTTTTGTTTTGTTTGTTTTTTTTGTGTGTGTGTGTCTATGCTGGTTGATGTGGTGGCGCGAGCTTGGCCAAACAATTGTCATCAACCAATACGGACGACTCTAGCTGAACACGGACATACTGTACACGATGATCCTGGTGGTTTGGTGGTAGGATGGCCTCGTTGGCAGTATTGTACCATGTATTCTATATTCGTAGACGGTTGAGCTCGGTCGCAGTATCATTCGGTCTTGGTACTCGGTGGTGGTTGCAGTATTCTCTTAGTTGCTGATAAGAAGCATACGTAGTAGTAGTGGTGGTGTTGTTCGCGTACGATGTGGTCGTCGTTCTGACAGCAGTCCAAGAAGTACTACAAGTGTCATCGACGAACTTAGTCGAGATCCTTTGCTGTGGTCTCGGGTGTTAAGCGCGTTATTTTTTTTTCTTTAAATTTCGCAAAAACAAAATAATAATTTTCATCGTTATTATTATTTCGATTATTATGCTGTAAATCTGCGTTGTTTGGAAACTGGTTGATAAAAATATTTTGGTTAAATTGGTTCGAAGCTTTTATGTGATGCGTATATTGTATATATCGATTTTGAGTATGTTCGCGTGATAATGAAATGTACGCTGATTTAATCGACTGCTGGTTATCGTCGTCCATCTGCGAGTCGTAGCCATCGCGTCATCGTACCATCGCCGGCTTTTTTGAAGTGTGGTAAATTTTTTTTATATTAATTGGTGTGCTGTCGACGGTATCGAAATAAATTATCGTGAGCCCGTAATGCTGCACGATGATGAACCAATACCACACGAACGAACCATTAAATTTGGTGAAAAAGAAAAGCAAACCGAAGCCGGTAGCTGTAGTCGCTCCGTCATCGGTTAGCGACGATAAACCGATTTCGTTCGTCGTCGATTTTGGTGGGCCGGCCGCCGCTACGAATCTCAACGATAAACGAACCGCCAGCGAAATTATCAACAATAATAATAATAATAACAACAATAACAATAACAACAACAACAACAACGATGACGAAGAAGATGGTAACGTGGCAGCAGCCAAATACCCGGTATCTGCCAACAACGAACAAACAGTGCGGCCTTCGTCCAAGGAATCTCCTACTTTGCTGCAGTCCGGCAACAAGAACGGATTCACTAGTTTCTTGCCAGCTGCTTACGATACGAACTTTTTAACCAACTTTTACGTGAACACCTTGATGACCGCTGGATATCTGAATAATAATTACCCGTACGGGTATTCGTATAACGGAGCGTTTGCCGGACCCGGAGCACCGTCTCCGCAACTTAACGGAAATCTACCTAATTTTTGGGCGCAACAGAGATTCTGGCAGATGGTGCATTGGCACGAGGCGCAAAAAAAGGCTGAAATGGCCGCCAAAGCTGCCGACGATAGCGGTGTTGAGTCTAGTAGCGGTGGTGGTGGTGGTGGCGGCGGTGGTAATAATTCTACTCTTCCACTCGGTGAACCTTTGAAAGTCGCTATACCCTCGTTTAGTAATAATTCCGATAGGTCGGAATCCAAGGAGTCGCCTAAAAAAGTGTCTAAAAAGAAGAAAAATCCGACGAACAGGTAAGGCTCGCATCGATCGGGCTGTTTTTTTTTTTTTTTGACTGAAGTTTTTGATATGTGCGAATGGTGGTAGATGGAGAATAGTGTAGAGTAGAATGAGAGTCTTCGGAGTAGGTTATTCATGGAGATGGTTTATCGATCGTGAATATTTTTTTTCTGAAAAAATTGACCATCTGTTGAGATAGGTTAGGAATGATTTTTCAATGCAGTTGGATTTCTGCGTAGATGGTCAATTTTTTAAGAAATTGTTTTCATTTTATGGATTACTTTTCACTTGGAATTTTTGAGGTTGAATATCTTGAAAGATCAGTTTTGGAGTGGAAATCAATCCAGAGCTGATTGAATCTCGTTATGAATAAGTCGTGTTGCGATATTTTGGATGTGTTTTCGAGCTTTAGACGAGGATAATCAAAAAACAATGAAGCAGACTGAAGGTAAATAAAGGGAGAAATACTTTGCTTAAGATATCAAAATAGTTTTGGTCCAATAAGTTGGTCTCATAAATTTAAGAGTCCTCTAACCGTGAAAATTACTTTAGAAGTTATAATTTTTCGAAACATAACGTACGATCTCTTGAAAACTAATTTTATGACAGTTCAATGGGCTCGGAATTGCAGAAACTGTATAGTAGACGAGTAAACTCTTTAATAAAATAATTTTAGCCTTACGACGACTTTGGAATCATTTGTCTCGAAAAAAACAAGGAAGGAGAGCATGTACCCGATTTTTTGATAATTAATCTAATTACAGCTCATGATACAACATTACCTTTGAAATAGCAATAGAGCAGTATGTTTCAAAAATGCACAGCAGAGTTTGATGATTTAATTTGGAGGGACGTGGAGGGGGAGCTAAATCCCCAGAATGGTAACCAAAAAAAATTAGAATTGAGTATTTGCATTGGAGCGAGTTAAAAGTATTTTGAAGGGGGGGGGGGAGGGCTGGTCTGAAGCTCAATTTTTGGTATGAAACGGAAATGTATGAATAACCGAGCTGGAAAAAAGTTGCATTTCTTGAAGTTTTAGCTTCAATTTTGTAGGTTTTACGAGATAAAAGATCAAAGCTTTTAGCAGACTGGTTTTAAAATGTTACTAAAATTTCAATATTTTCATCAATTTTTATGTTTTGAACATTTTTTTTTAAATTCAATTGGTTTAAGGAAAATTTCAGTAATTGATTAGATATTCATCGTGCTAAAAAAAACTTCCTGGGGGAAGTTTAGCCCCCCCCCCCCTTAAATCTGCCTTTGCAAAAATGACTTAATTTTTCTTAAGTAAATTTGAAATTATAAACAAATCGAAAATCCTATAGTGCTTCTGTAAGAATGATAATGGCAAGGGTTGAAAATCAGAAAAATTTGGTTATTATGAAATTTGATTGAATTTTTATATTTTTGAAGTATTTAGATTTATAAAAATTGATTTTAATAAATCTTATGAGAACTGTGAAAATTAAACAGTTTTTGAAATGTAGAAAAATTAGGTACAAAATAGGAATTATTACAATATTGTAATTGTGTTGTATTTAATTTTCGTAGACCTAATGTTAGGAGGGAGGGGGGAGGAAACTGATGAGATTAAAAATCAGTCCTTGTTTTTGAAACGGCGGATAATGGACTTTTTACGAGCTTCAGGCATATTGTTATTTTTACATTTGTGTGGGAATCTAAAGATAAGTGAGATTATTTGAAAATTTTATTATAATTGATTCGTGGAATTGTGTACTGAAAATAATGGTGATTTGAATCATGTGTCGTTAGTATTGTTCTTCTTATCTTCGTAAATTGACCAGATGATTAGTTATCCTAAATATATCTTCACCTTTCTCTGCTACTTAGAATTTGCTGTACATATACTTCCTCGAATCGGTTTACCTATTCGATTTTATATGTTTAATAAGTTGAAGAAATTGAATATGTAACCGACGTCACTTGAATGATTTATTTTTCTTATTGAGAGTCCAATGCATTTTTAGTAATATTTGCAATGTGAGTTCATCTTAAAAGCAGTGACCTTCTTGCGTACCTTTGGACAATTTTGAATAAAAAGGAACTGCGTGTGCATTTCCTTAGGAAAGTAAATTCGTGTTTTGTGAAATAATAAACCATGTAAGAGGGATATTCTTGAATTGATCTAATCCAATTTGAACGAAATTTCTATTGATAGAAATACCATATCGAAAAACCCTTTGTAATAAAGTTCTTCGGCGGGAATTGATCATGAATATAATAGAAGAGAAAATACTGAGAAATTAATTCCCAATCAATAATTGAACCTTCAAACTCATTGGGAATTTTTAAACCTATCGACAATATGTAAAATGAATAGATAAAATTTTTAGAAATTCAAAAATCGCTTGAAATTTTCAAAAGTTGTCAAAAATGTTTGTTTCCCGCTAAAATTAACTCGATGACCATTTCTAGGCCGTTTCTAATAATTTTGGGATGTCTGATGAGATTTTGATTTTTCAAGGAAATTTTCAAGCGTATATTAAAAGTGCTGTGATCCAGTTAATAATCTGAAAATTTAGTTACAGGCAGTCCCCTCCCAGATCAATTTGGAGGGGAGAGATATGGAGGGTTTTTACCTTGTTCATCTTGAAAAAATACTGTTCCGCGTATATCTCTCTTCCAAATTTTGCTGGGAAGTTGAAATTTGGCCTGTAGGTTTCGTTGAGGTCCTGAAAGTGCCTTTTTAGGCAGTTTAACTCCTCAACCCTTTGCACCCGTTCACAACCCCGTAAAAGTAATTTTTTTCCCATCGTCAGTTCGAGTGGTTTCCTGGTAAGTTAAATGAACCTAGGTCTGACCAATGACATGAAGAAGGAGGGAGGGGAGGTATTTCCACCCAGGCTTGAACTTAGTACTGAAAATCCAAGTGAGCTCTCTGCAAATGCTCACGAATATTAAAAACTGAAATAATTACACGTTCATTATTTAATAGGATGGATCGACTTTTACAAATTTTGCGAACACCAAAAACTAACCCCAAGTTTAAATTTACCCTTCCCTGCGAATGCTCCACGCGAAAAAGATACCAAATACTCTCGAAAATGGCGAAAGATTTTTATTACAAATGAGTTTAATACTGTTGCTTTTTACTTGGATTAATCAACATTGATAATTTTTTATCTCCGCCCTCTTTTTGAGGGAAACCAGAAACGCGTTGTTTTTTACATTTCTTGAAATATTTCAAAATAATTGGAGAAAAATTGTATTTTGAAAAAATTTCAATCGGAATAGGTTCAATGTAGTTATTACAACTCATCTAACCCATTTCCTACAATTTTTCTAATCTTTTACTTTTTCCGATGGAAATACGTCATTTCCCTTTGTTTGTGATGACGTTTCAATTGCGATTTTATCAAAATTGAATGAGGTTAGGATGAAAAATTATCATTGTTGATTATTTTAGCTAATAATAACAGTTTTAAACCATTTAAAATTTTTTTTTTTTGAGAATTTTTGGTATTTTTTTAACTTTAAGCATCCGCTGGGTATAGTAAATTTGAACTTGGAGGGCTATAATTTTTACCACTTTAGTTGGAGCCAATTTTCCAAAATTTGCAAAGCTCGATCCACCCTAATACTCTCAGAATTCCATTTTATTAAACGATGCTAAATGGACGATCTAGATCAGGCATAAAGTTCCACGTACAAATTGATTCGTTCGTGCGATATCGTTTGCCCTTTGTACAAAAATAGATTTTTTTTTACCAAATTCACGTCTCGGTTCCTTTTGTTTTAAAATTGTCCATTTCAGTGCACGTGTACTAATACGACTTTGTTGTTTTTATTTTCGTAGATAAAAAAATATTGTACTCGATACCTTATGCTAAACATTGTATAATTTTTACAGGTCAAGCGATCATAAAAATTCATCGAACGATAGCTCAAAGTTACAAGACTCGTGTCACAATACAAATAGTCAAGGTAATGTGAACATATTTAGTTTTTATATTTCTATCTGTAGCATCCTTTGCAGATGGTACGCGTTTTACTTATGATTATTATTTATTTATTTTCGTATGAAAAGTAAACGAATTCGTCCTTGTATTGCATTCTGCAACGAGCTAGACCAGCGAAAAAGAACAAAAAAAAAAACATACCAAATCGCGCCCGAAATTGTAAATCTTTTCATCGTAGGCTGAAAGAAAAACAAGGGATGTTCGCCAAGGACTTAGCGCCATAGCCAGCGCGGTTATGGCGTCGTCGTTGGACGTTTGAAAAAAAAAAAGAAAAAAAGAAAAGAAAACAAGAGCGAGAAAAAAAAGAAAATTAAACGATAGAAGGTCGCAACATGTGGCCTCGTGTGTTAGAAAAGGCATTGACCCGATTTGTGTACAGTATATATGTAGGTATACACGCTCTATATGTAGGTAGGTAGGTAGGTATTTCAGCTACGTACGTATACAGGAAAGGTCAGCATTATTCGTAGGTCCGACGACAACGACGTCGACGTCGGTGTGGTTTTTTACATGTGGCTTAAAAGGGTGCACCATGGCTGTGGCGTGTGGGTATAGAAGAGGGTGTAAATGAACGTATATGTGTGCAAATGCATAACTTCCTGCTTGGTATGTACGCGGTCACCGTGATGAACGCAGACTAAGTTTTCGTTCGCTCGAAATGTAAAAAAAAAAAAAAATAAAATTCTAAATGTAGAATGTATTTAGATAAAAATGAGCTTGGGTGTCATTATTTCTACGCCCTACCCCTCCCAAGGTTTTACCTCCCTTTCTTGTAAACAATTCTATACCAAAAATTTCCCAATGAAAGTTTCTTTTTGAAGGTTTTTTCATATTTTTGGCTATTACAAAAATTTCATTTGAAGTAACCCTTTACCTCCCAAATCTCAAAAAAGTATTTATCGAAATGCTCAAAATCAAAAGATGAGCAGAGACTAGTATAGTTGAAGTACTACAAAAAAAAAAAAAAAAAAAAAAAAAAAAAAAAAAAAGGCTTCCATTCGCACCTAATGCAAAAAGCAATTCAGCTACTGATTCTTAATCTAGATTGTATTTAGAAAAAAAAAGCTCGAATGCCCCCTCCGAAGATCCCCCTCCCTTTCTTAGGAATGCTCGTATCTCCTCTTCTATGGGGTTTACAAAAAAAAATTCAAGTAAAAATTTTTTCTTGGAAGAATTCTCTACATTTTTGGTAATTATAAAAATTGCATTTGAAGCAGCCTTTGTGGCCTAAATCTCAAAAATGTGTTTATCGAAATGCTAATTACGAAAAGCATCAATATAGCAGAAAACTAGTAATCAAAAAAAGTATTTAGAATAGCATTCTGCATCTAACATGTTAACCACAACCCCCCTCCTCCTTCCCCACCAACAACCACTCCTCATCATACCAATGTTCAAAATAAGTGCTTCGACCTGGTCTGCAAATTGAAAAAATTTCTTCATGGGAACATAGTTGAGGGTCTAAAAAAATATTTTCAAACGCAAGAACCACTCCTCATCCCATCCCTCCGCCCCTCGTGCCTCAATTTTCCATGACTTGCGTTTATTAATACGTGATTGTTCGTCTGCTTGGTGAATTTTGCAAAAAAAATTAAAAACTGAAACAATATTTGCAAAGGAGGGAGGGGGGTTGGTTGGGTGGGATGCTCATAAATACTCATTTTATACGATAATTTGACATGGATTTTGAATTTTCGATTATTTGTTTGATTTTTTTCCAAGTTTTTAACTTGTTGGCAGTTTGGTATTGAAGGGGAAAAAATTACATTTCAAAAATTTGCGATGAAAAATGAGTAGATAGTGGTAATTTAATCAGCTGAATGTGAATCTGAGGGTAGTTTTTAGGGGTGGCAGTTGCGTTTGGAAATATTTCTATTGATTCCTGCTCTACGCCGTACTATGTTCCATGGTGAAATTTTTCAACCCTCGAAGACAGGGTGAAGGAGGAGTTGCCGGTGAGGGATGAGGGGTGCGGGTATTGTAGCTAACGTGTTAAATGTGAAATTTCATTCTGAATACTTTTCGTGATTACTAATTCTGCGCTATTATATTTAATACTTTTTTTTTTTTTCAATAAACAAGAATAACTCGATTTCAAGCATTTCTTCTATTAATACATTTCTGATATTTGGGGTACGCAAAGGTTGCTTCAAATACAATTTTTGTAATAATCAAAGATGTAGAGGATCCTTTGAGAAGGAACTTTCACTTGGAAATATTTTTTGTAGAACCAGTAGAAAGCGAGATAGGTGTATTTTTAAAAAAGAATGATGGATCATCAGTTAGTAAAAAGCTGGAAAAAAAAGGTATTCATATTCTACCAAGTAGATTTAGAATCAGTTGTCGAATTTCGTTTCATATTTAATGCCAGCGGAAGCTGTAATTCGAATACAATAGACAGTGGTGGACTGACTTTGGGTGATATTTTTTAGTTGGTAAAAAAAATGTACAGTACAGATTAGTTAAATTTATTTCTGCGAAAATAATACTAAGTTGTTCTTTTTCTTTTTTCTTTTTTTTTCATTATATGTGGTCGTGGTTTAGCTTTTTAAAAATTATGGTTGCTTTTTCTCTCTTGCATTATTTGGACGTCGTGTAAAGTAAGATGAACAGTAGACGTGCGAAATTTTGATTTTTGGTCCAATTTCTCTGAATTATACCTCTCGCTATTTTTCTCCTATTCTTCTTTTTCTGGTTCTTCCGCTTCAGTGAGAGAGAATGATACCTTAAATGTGCATAATGGAAATGTAAAGATAAGGGAGAAAAAAGAATAGACAAAATTGACGTACTACATAAATGGACATTTTTGGGAATTTGCATATTGAAAGAAGAATGACGAGATATACATTAGGTTCTTTTTTTTTTGTTTGTGTATTTTTTTTTCCAGGGGTGTACTATAGACAACTTAATAGTTTCGGCGAATACAAGTGTGATTGTTTCCTGGGCTCTTTTCTTTTATTCTTTTTACCATTATAATAGAGTGCTGACATATGCAGCGATGAACGGTGTGTATTTGTGTGTGTGTTTGTGTATATAGTTTGGCGTTTGTGTTTATCTACTACCTGGCACCTCTACGTGCCTACCTATGTATTGTGAAAATCGTGGCGTGGTGATTTATTGATTTCGGAGGCTTATACTGTGCTTTCTAAAAAGAAACAAACATATAGACAGACTGATAGATAGATAAAGAGCCACCTAGACGTACGCACTGTACACCTATGGTACTTCGTTTTCCACAGTGGTTTATACTACAGTTTTATTTTCTCCACCGACGACGACGACACGACCGACGATCGGTCGTATATTTTTTTTCACCATTCTTATTTGATACTGGTGTAAAGTGCGGCTACCCAAATCTACTACCTGTGTTTGTATGTGTGCGTATGTAATTGTAGGTACCTCAGCTTTATCGTATGACAATGATAAAGGGTCGAAGGGGTGATGACGGTGACGACGATAACGTTGTAACATCATTAACAATTTGTACTGGCGTAGTCAATCCGTATACGTATAGGTTTTGGCTACCTACGATACGCGTACGTAGACGTAGTGCGATAAAAACCTGTTGAAGATGTTGCCCTCGAGAGCCTCGAGGTGAAAGATGACTGAAAAGGGGATGTTTAAACAACAGTTTTTACACGTTTACACGAGAAGTGTAGTGCCATTAAAAGCCCAGTTTTCGGAAGCGGATTGTTGTCCGCAGTGCGACATACTACGACGATTTATTTCTTTGAAAAGCAAACGGTAAATGCTGGTACGCTTTTTGCTTTCTTTTTCTTTTGTCTTTTTTTTTTTTTTTCACAAGTTTTGTTGTTTGAAGGAATATATAATAGCGCCTGTCGCGTATGCATGTGCATTGTGCATCGTAGGTGGGTGATATATGAAAATAATTTTTTGAAAATAATATCCAATGAACCAGGAGACAGGTTAATGTCGTGTGGGGTTATTCGAAAACTTCAATTCGAAAGATAAATCACATGGTAACCTTGACGAGTTTAAGTTCTGCGGCAATATTTTCTATTTTTGAAAAGACCAGTGAATTTCAATTCTTTTGTGCTTTTAAATCGATATGAAAACAAAAAACGAAGACTATTTTATTTTATTATTATTTTTTTTTCTCTCCTTACGAGTATCATCGATTGTTGTATTTTATGTGAATTTTATTTGTCGTTTTTGTTTTTTATAAAAGGACAAAAAGTAAGGGAGAAATGCTGGCACAAAATGCTTTTCTTTTTTGAGGAACATTTCGTTGTTTTTTTTAACAAATTTTAATTTACGTACGAATAATTTCTCAAAATGAGATGTATACGAATGAACTTGGCTCTGCTGTGTTTACAGCTTTCTTTCTCCAGCCATTTTATTTACTTTCTGCTATTTTGGAAGTTCGTTTATTTTCGTAATATTTTCTCGACTAAATTGTTTTATTCGGTTTCAATGTGTATTTTGAGATAAAACAAAATGAAGCGGAAAAGAATAACGATAATTTGTTATGTGAAAATATTCGGGGTTTTCATAGAAATTGGCGAATTTAATTCATTCCGAATAACGGTGGCGTAATAATTGTCGATAGAGGGGGTGGGGGAGGAGATTTGCTGAAATTTCTTTTAAAAAATCAAAGCGAAGAAGATAATTTTGCGGGTCAAGAGTTAAAATCAGAACATTTTGACATATTTTTAAGCTTTAAATGCTGTTCGCATGTAAAAATGAATTTTTTATGTGAAAAAAATCGCCTTGGGGAGTTTAAACCTGACTCGACCCTCTTCCCCTCGTTTTTACGCCATTGCCGAGTAATAATTGTATTAGTTTTGAATGAAAAATGAATGGTAATGAGCGAAATTGATGTTTTAGCTTTCGAACGTTTCATTTGCTTCCCCCCCCTACCCCGTGCCTCCCACCGCCACCTTCGGCTCATCTTCTGAATTATCATGTTGGTAATATTTATATTAGCAGGTTTAATTATCCACGTCAAGTCTTTCTTTACCCTGTAATTGATTCTATTTATTAAATTTTTTCAAGCTGAAGGTAGAAACAGCAGAACGGAGAATATTTAATGAAATACGCGAAATAAATACCCAAGAACTGTACCTATTTCCTGTCAAATTGATCCAATTGTGATCTTTGATGATTCCATTTTTTCGAAAAATATTTTTCGACTTTTTCTCAACAGTTTGATAAATAAAATCTAGTTATTTCACTCTTAATACTCGGACATTGAGAAGTAGGAGGGGGGGCTATCCTAGCAATTTTCGAACAGTAGCGATTTTTTGTCAAACGACTCGACTTTGAAAGATCATATTTTGAGATTGGTTAAATTTAGAATGAGGCCATTGGCGTAGTTTTGCGGTGAATTGAAAAGAGATTCAAACTTGATAAGCGAAATTTTGAAATATTCGAGTTGAATTTTTGAGATGAAAGCTCAACTTTTTATGATATGGAACACGAAAGTTCGAAACTTCTATTTAAAAATCTAAAAAAATTACAATAAAGACGCCTTTTGTGTTTTTTCAACGTATTAATTTTCGGATTGGATGCTTTTTGATTCCAGTACGTTGGATTCGAATATCAATTGCACTCCTACCAAGCCACCAGGCCCCCGCAATATAGTCAAAATTTATAAAGAATTGGCGAAAATGAATCGAGATATCTATTTTATCTGAGTTGGGATCATCTGGTTTTAAATATCCATTAATTTTTTTTTGTATTCGTTTCTAAAGTGCCACCCTCCCCTTTTAGCCATCATAAAAGTGGAAAAATTTTAGAGAAAGGTAGAAACAGGGTGTGGCTTATGGATTTTTACTGAGTCGAGACTACTGAAATTGAATATACAATTATTTTCTGTGTGTGTGTGTGATGGGGGGGGGGGATATCAAGAAAATCCGTTTTGGAGTTCTAGAATACCATTATCACCATTTTTGGCCAGACCATATGTTTATTTTTATTATTTATTCCCCTCTTCTCTTCTCCCGAGACTAAAACCATTCACTCTGCTTGATATTGGTCAAAATCGTTCCATTTCGGTCAATCGGGCCTGTTTGATGACGAATTAGATATAGGTATATGAGTGCGAAAGGCCTTGCGTCAAAATTCACTTATGCTCAAATTTAGGAAAAGTAGCGGTGAGGGGCCAAAAACGCAAAAATCGCCTCTTTACGAGCCAATTGGTAAAAAATCTAAAGTTGTATAACATGCCCACCAAAAGTCAGTTTCCCAAGTCAATTAGGAGAGAATATGTGTGGGTTTTTCTCCTTTTTGATATTGAAAAAGGCCTGTTCCTCCCTTATCTCTCCATCAAATTAATCTAGAAGCGATGCTTTATTCAGTTCACATGGCTATAATATCCTACAAAAACTAGGCTGAAAAAGCATCGCACAGCGATGGTCGATTTGATACCAATTTTTTTCAATTTTGAAGAAACAAAACATGCAGTAGAAGGATATATGCCCCCAAAATTCGTACCCAGCAAATCATATTACCCCTTATGTGCCTATTTTACTGGGTAATAAAATTGTTAACTTGATTTTTTATGAAAAGTCGAAATGTTGCTCGTCAGTTGAACGGTGTAAATTCTATTTTGAAACTTGAGTAAAAAGCTCGTGAACATTGTTTGCTTCTGGGTAATTTGCGTTTATGAACACGAATTTGTAATCAGTTTTTTTTTTTTTTTTATTATTCAAATTCTTTATATAGTAATTTTACATACATTTTGGATAAATAAACTCCGTTTTACAGTCCCGAAAGACCAATACGATTATTTTTGGCCGTGTCAGATATTTATTTATCTATCTTCCTCTCGCTTCCTCCCATTTAAATTGCTTGCTTAGCTCGATACCGGCTAAAATTGATCGTAGAAAATAGGCTTAGATTGGCAGCTGATTTGATATTCTGAAGTTGAGTTAACATCGAATCAAAATTCAGTCGTGCCAAAATATGGCGAAGAGGGTGCTGAGGAACTGAAGACAATCCGAAATTCCAAAAATCATAGGAGAGAAATGAAGAAGTTTTACTCTTTTTGACCTAACAAAAAAAAGGGCTGTT
Source organism: Ferrisia virgata (assembly GCA_900060175.1). Taxonomy (NCBI): domain Eukaryota; kingdom Metazoa; phylum Arthropoda; class Insecta; order Hemiptera; family Pseudococcidae; genus Ferrisia; species Ferrisia virgata. The sequence continues at coordinate 2,616 of FIZR01014730.1, read as the reverse complement.
CGTATCCTATCTCCCTTCGAAATTGAGCTAGGAAGTTGAAATTTTGTATGCAGGTTTAGTATAGGTCTTTGATATGTCTTTTGGGGGTTTTGATTTTTTTAAGCTTGATTGCACCATCCCCACCCCTTCCCCCCACAGACCCGAAGATGTAGGTTTTTGGTGGGTTTTTCTTATTACGAGCAGCTCTGGCAAATCGAGGACATGAGCTGTGGTTTGAAAAAGTCCTTGTTCGTCAAAAATGGTACGAATTCGTTTACTTTATAAATAGGTATATAGGTACTTTGGTTAGATATGGGGAAGTTTTTCGGATAATCTGTGGTAAACGTTTCGTGGTATAATTATCCCAGCTTTATAATGTACCTAGACCTACTAACTAGCTACCGACCTAACTGTGTATATTGTATACATTATAATCTAATCACACACGTGTGCGCATCTTGGCGTATTTTGCGTTTTGTTTTTACAGAAAAGAAAAAACCGCACATTAAGAAACCGTTAAACGCTTTTATGTTATATATGAAGGAAATGAGAGCCAAAGTCGTCGCCGAATGTACGCTGAAGGAAAGCGCTGCCATTAACCAAATATTAGGAAGAAGGGTATGTGTAGCTCTTGAATGTGTTTTTATTACCCCGTTATACTCGTATAAATATACTAGGTACATTAGATATTATAGTACCTAGTCTTACCTGGGTAGGTATCGTATACGTACATTGATATTATGTAGGTATTGATCCTACCTCTAGTCATCAAACTAATATAATATATACGACATTTATATACCCTACAGATGAAAATACGTGCATTATACATAACACACGTATTTATATCATAGTAGTAGTATAATGTTAGTATAACTGTAAAGTATACATTACCTTACTACCTATCCATAGAATAGGATATATTATTTTATTATAGATTAGATTTAACATTTTTTACGTCTTAATGAAAATACTCGATAATTTTTTTTATTTTTTTAATTTCGTAAATTTTCGAAAATTTTGTTTTTTTTTACTCTCTCTTTCGGCGAAAAAAAAAAAAAGAAAGAAAACTCGATTAACGAATCGACCAAATTGGAATTTTTATTTAATTTTTACATTGACTTACGGAAACCTTTTATATTTTATTGAGTTTTTATAATAAAATTTGGTAATAGTGGCATTCGCTGTCAAGAGAAGAGCAAGCTAAATATTACGAAAAAGCCAGGCAGGAGAGACAGCTACATATGGAGTTGTATCCGGGCTGGAGCGCCCGGGATAATTACGGTTACGGCACAAAGAAGAAGAAACGGAAGAAAGAGCGAGTTCCAATCGTCGATGCGGGTGGAGGTATCCCCTTAAATGTCCCATTCTTGTCTTTTTTTTTTTTTTTTTTTTTTTTTTTTTTTTTTTTTTTTTTTTTTTTGGATTATTGTGTCTTATGTCTGCGTCACTACACCGAAACACACGAGATTAAATAAAAAAACACACAAAAGATGCTGTAAACGTATAGAGAAATATCGCCAAAAAAAAGAAAAAAATCGTTCATTGTTAGAACAAATACGTGATACGTAGTTAAAAAAAAAATAAAAGATATTACCAATCTTTTGAGTTCGATACAATCAAAGACATTTGGTTTTTCTACACGTTTAACGCATTTTTTTTTTTTTTTTTATTCTAAAAAAGAAATTTGCAAAAAAAAAAATTTGTAAAAAATTGTTTAAAATATTCGAGAAAAATTTCGATAAATCAGGCTATAATGAACGCGATGTTGTACTAAATTTTTCATTCATGTTGCATGGTCTTTGCGTAGAAAAGAAAAAAAAAACTATACAAAAATAATTGCAATTACTTTGATTCTATAAATAAAAATTTGAAAGAAAAAAAAAACATTAAATTTAATCGATACGCGTAAATAGCCTGATTTTTGTGGTTGGCTAACATAATTGTAGTGTGGTGCACTAGTCGCTTGGGTACTGCCTTGTTTCCATATTAACTTTGAACGTTATACTTGTGGTAGACAGATGCTTTAATTTACAGCAAAATGTATAGCCAAACAAACACCAATTTTTTCTGTTTTTTTTACCTTTTTTTTTTTCGTTTAATTTTCGTAACCTTTTTTTCTGTTTTTTTTTTCTTGGGCTCTCCAGGGTGCCCTGAACATAGTCCAGTCCGCTGAGTATAAATTTGGGGAGCCTGCAAACGTATCTAGGATGCGAACTATTTATCTAAGTTTATCTGTGCGCAAAATTACCTACTTACGATATTCTTTTGTGTAACGAATGCAATCGATTTTATTCAAAGCTTTCGAATTGATTTGTGTATCTATGCGATGTGATTTTAAAACGATATATCTATAGATCTTAGTTGGAATCATTTTTCATTCTTTCATTATCGGCTTTTACCATCATATGGGGTTCACGCGTACTAAACTACTAACCTTACGGGTATCGTCATTTTGCATAATTTTTAATGATGGTGCATTTTGTCTGTGTGTTGTTGTTGTATGGTCGCTTTTTGTGTTTTATACCTACGACTATTTATCGCCTGCCTTTGCCATTTAAAATATAATTCATACAGATTTAACCTTGCATAGACAACTTGAAAAAAACAACCTGATGCCAAAAACGGCATCTCAAT
>FIZR01014729.1:0-16250 GCA_900060175.1 Ferrisia virgata | reverse complement strand
GTGTCTTGTATGCCAAAACTGTATCAGAATCTTTCTTTTTGCATGTTCTGTGTATTCGTTTGATAAGTTTGTTTATGAGCCATTAATAAGAGTAATGTTTCTATTCGAAAGCGATAATAATAATAATAATAAAAAAAAGTGGGAAGGGATAAAGACGATGGTATTTTTAATCGAGAATCGTTGTACATATTTTACACTATGCGAATACGAAGGCAAAAATTATCATCAGCGCAGCAGCTTGCGAAAGTATTCGACGAGTTCATTGTATTCGAGCGTGTCTACGATTTACTACAATATTATTTGTACTAAGAACAAGCTATTAACTCGATCATCAAGTTTGAACTTGAAGAATTTCTTTTCGCGAGTGAGTCGACTTGTTGAAAGTTTGATAAAATTTTAAACTTTTTCAACAGCAGACGATGCGATGTTGATGTTTTATGACGCGAAGTGGGGCGGTCGGTGGGTGGCGAACGGGTAGTTTAGATTTACACCATTTGATGGGGGGGGGGAGGAGGGAAGGGAGATGTTCGTCGTCGCCAAGTTTCTATCGATGTCACACCATTTGAACTTGACTATCAACTTTTCAACTATGCCGGAAACTTAACGAAAGCGAAATTAGATTACAATGGAGTTTTATTAAAGCGATGTAGTTACGACGCGAATACGCGTTTGGCTCAACCGACTGTGAAAATGTTCGCCGATACAATCTCGACGAGACGATTTGTTTATTTTAGTAAGAATAAAATCATGGCGCGGTTACAGGCAAGATGCTGTTGGTAGAGCTCTCAGCTAGGTACGATTTGAGGACGATGCGAACGAACGATGGCCTGTTCGAGTTTGTTTTAAAATAAACCTCCAGATTCAACTTTATTATTACTTTTTTTTTTTTTTCCAACCAAGGTGCGGAAAATTTCTCATTTGTGTGTTTTCCATTTGACGACCGGCTTTGGCCATGGTACCGGTGCGGTGCGGTGCGGTTGAGCAATGTTTGTTTAAAGTATTTGCGACGTCGAGTCGATTTATTTTGGTCGGAAATTTTCGTGAAAAGGTACGGTAAACGAGGGAGGATGGGGGTGGGTTTGGGGTGGAGAACAACGGGTTTATTTTCTTTCTATTCTTTTCGACCAGAGTATATTGGTTGACTATTATCTTACGACGACGACGACGATGAGAGAAAAAAAGCTGCGGAGTTGTCCCACACTAAGGTCACGAATTATTCCATATGAGTCAGAGATCGGTCACCGCACCGGGAATAAAACTCGATCATGGTTCATCGTCCGAGTACGTATACAATTTGAAAAATATTTTCTCCATCATCCTCGGGCACCTATATAAATACACACCTAGCTTTATTGGTCAACACATATCGCAGCATATAGAGCACGACGACCTGCAATAATCAAACGTTACCATCTGGCTTCGGCACATCGAACGCAAATAATACCTAATAATGATAATACTCGTAATCTCGAAAATAACGAAATACGCGGGCGAAAAAATTGCGAAAAATTTTCGTGCCGCACGAAGGAAGCTATATAAAACAACACACAACAAATTGCTCATGTGCGAAAATTCTCAGCATCCGGTAACGGTAGATGGTAGAAAGAAGCAGAAACAAAGCTACCAATAAATTCTCGCATAGGCACTCGGTCCGAATAATTTCACACTAAATTGCACCGAATCGAACCGAACCGAACGCTAAACGAATGAAAAAAATAAATAAAAATACAACGATGATCGCGTCAGTAAAATTTGCGCATCATTTTTCAAACCGTTCGACGTGGCTACCTCAGTAGGTAGGTAGGTAGGTGGGTAGGTAGGTAGGTAGTACGTGTGAGCAAGTATATCTACACGAGGCTTATTTTTTGATTGGAAATTAAAGGCGATAATTTGCCCAAATGTGTTCCCCGCCTTAGTTTATATTCTCGAGGCGATTCCGATTCGAAAACGTTGCTCAAACACATCACGTGGCAAGAACACCGTATTATATTGTAGGCCCCTCTATTCCTATCGCACGCGAGATGGATCGGTTTGCAAGAGTAAGAGTGTACACTGTATGCGTAGTACGCAGATAGACAGAGGTGGTGCGAAGAGTACGGAAAAAGAAATTTATACGTACCTAAGCACGTTGGCGATAGCGAACAAGAAAGGTAGGTAGATAGGGTGTAATGCTGAGGGTATATTTGAACTTTGAGAAATAGGTTACCTTTTTCTTTATACCTCTTATATTATCTGTGCCAATACCCCTAGCCAAAAGAAATGATTAACATTCAATTGTCGAACGATGGATGGCAAATGGAAACGCCACCGCCGCCGGCGACCTTCTTCTACCCAAAAATAAAATAAAATAAAGTTTACGATATCGAAAATGACTACGCAGTGCACATATATAATTTAGTATATACGTAAATCTATACACAGTATACCTAGACCTAACTACACCTACACTCGCGACAGGTTATTTTTTTTTTTTTTTTTTTTGGTACGTGGCAGCAGTCGGAAACAAAAAGGTCAACGCGATATACAAAACAGAAAATTATGACTGGGAGGGTGATTCGATTTGTGTAAGAGTATAGAGAATTTATACCCCTAAAACTAGGGATAATCACTTACGTTGCTGCGGAATTTGTAAATGAAATTCGTGTCGTAGTAGTTTGGAGTTATTTTTACTTGAAATTAATCTTTCATTGGATATAGTTCGGTCAAATCAGCGCAAAAAATGACAAAATAACGAAAAAAATTATTGCATAAAATTTTCACCTTCTCCTAAACAACGTATACAAAATCGAACTGGTGCTGCTTCCCTCCATATCCCCATTTGTGCCCCACAAAACAGGTTTTTAATAACTTTGCCTAACTTTGTTCCCAAGCGCGATACAGAAAAAAGTTCAAACAAAAAACGTAGGAACTTGGACATTTTAACATAGAGAGCAGAAATCATTCATTTTTTTAATATTTGTTCATTTAAAAAAATTTGTATTCTTAATAAATGCCTAAATGAAAAAATTTCTCTAGTTTTTTTATTTTTTTAATAATTTTATTTATTTTTCAATTTTTTTAATTTTTATAAAATCTTTAATAATTTATTTAATTTTTAATTTTTTTAAAGTTTCATTAATTTTTTAGTTTTTTTAATTTTTTAATTTCCTTAATAGCTTATTTAATATTCAATTTTTTTGATAATTTATTTATATTTTTACAATTTTTTAACTTTTTTAATTTATAATTTTTCTTAATTTTTTAATTCGTTCTATTTTTCAACTTTTAAAAAATTTCTTTAAATTAGACATCCTTGTCAACATTTTAACATAAGGTTCAGAAAACATTTGTAATCAATTTTAATTTTTTTAAATTCTATTTTAACACCAAAGATGCTCAATGGCTCATTGTGAAAAAATCGTCAACAGTTGACCTTTTCATGATTTCAAATTGAAATATTAAAAAAAATTAAAGAAAATTGACCATTACTCGGGTTGATTTTATGATTTTAAATTGAAATGATGGGGAAAAGGACCAAGTGACAAGTATTAAATAGTAAAAAAATGAAAAAAAATTACAACAATTACATTTAAATTATCAAAACTCACATTCTTTCGATGCTTACTCTTTCCGTGCAACGAATTTTAAATATTTTTAAAACTTTTATTTGTTTTTTATTTTTTAATTTAATTAATTTTTAGATTCTTTCTTTTTTTTTCACATTTATTCAACTTGGATATTTTAAAATGAAGTGCGAAAATCAAAAACGTTACACTTTCACAAAATTACCTCCCCCCCCCGACGTATCAAGATCAATAGTTGAAAATGATCAAAGATTGAGTATAAGATTGATCAAAAATTGCGAATAAATGTTGAAAAATGGATGGAAATTGATCTGAAATTTGAAAAAAATTGTTCGAAATTATATTAAGAATTGACTAAAAGGGGTAAAAAAGACAAAAGATTGATGAAAAAAAATGGTCAAATTCAAACTGAAATACGAAAAAATCTTAGAAAACTGTGTTAAAAATTGACTAAAATGGGTAAAATGTGCAGAATGTGGATCAAAATCCCCCAAAAAATGTTGAAAAATAGCTGAAACTTATCTTAAATCATGGAAAAAGTTTAAAATTAGCCCAGATTATGAAAATAATTAAAATCTTCTTATAAAATTCACTAACATGGGTACAAAGTAAGATAATTGATCAAAAATCTCAAAAAAAAATGTTAAAAACCATTAAAAAACACAAAACATTGTTAAAAATGGGTAAAAATTGAAAATTTTAAAAAATTGTTCAAAATCATGTTAAAAATTTACTAAAATGGGTATAAAGTGAAGAACATTGATAAAAAGTTATAAAAAAATGTTGAAAAATGCGTGAAAATTGATTTGAAATGTGGAAAAAATTGTTGAAAATCGTGTTAAAAATTAACTAAAATGTGTAAAAAGTACAGAAAAAAGTTGATCAATCATCACGAAAAACTGTAGAAAATTAAATGGAAAATTCAATCAAATTATGGAAAAAATCACTGAAAATCAACGAAAACTAGGAAAAATCTGATAAAAATGTGTGTAAATTGGTTAAAATTTTGAAAAAAATTGTTAAAAGATAAAAATTTACTTGAAAAATTGACTAAAAGAAGTATAATGTGCAAAAAATTGATCAAGTAAAAATTGTCCTAAGATATGAAAAAAAATTGTATAAAATCATCGAAACTCAAGTGAAAATTTGATATAAATGGGTGAAAAGTGTAAAAAATTGAACAAGAATTATGAAAAAATGTTGAAAATAATGTGGAAATGGACCTATAATATGACAAAAATCGCTGAAAATCGTCGAAAATAAGGTAAAAATTGCATAAAATTGATCAAAAATTACAAAGAAACGTTGAAAAATGGTTGACATAGAATTAAAATATGAAAAAAATTGTTGGAAATTATGAAAAATTGGGTAAAAGTTTGAATAAAAAAGGTGAAAAGTGCGCGAATAAATTAATGATTTCCAAAAATGTCCAAATTGAGGCATCATATTGGCTAATAAGCATTTGTTTACGTTTTTCCAAATGCCAAGTTAAATGAAACATATTATAATAAGGTACTGCATAAAAATTCAAAAATAAAAAGGTGTATCTTATACTACTATTTGATTTGCAAATCCTAAAAATGTACAAGGAAAGAATCTGATACGATTTATAAATTAAAATTTTTTTTTACAAACTTACCCATTTAGAGCAAATTTTTATCACTGGATGACTTCGGATTGGTCTGAAACAGAAATTAATTGAAAAATTTTTAATTAAGCAACTTTAATGAATTATTTTTCTCACAAGTATTAACTTTAAACCAACTACAAACATGGGTAAAAATTTGAAAATTAGAAACTAAGTAATGTATACGTGGCTAAAATTATAGCTATGGTTTCAATTTCAACTTTTCTTAACAAATCTGAATTTTAAAAGACCTCCCTCTCCACCACCATCACCGATCCACAAAAAAAATATCAATTAAGAAGATGAAAAGTATTACAACAATTTAATACAATTAAAGGATTTTTCCACCTTTTGATATTACAAAATGGAAAACATTCTTCTATTGTTCCTGGTGGTTTATAATAGCTCTAATATTTCCATTAAAATTGGAGCTTCTCCAAAAAAGATGGTGTTTTTAAGATTTTACTTGTTGTTATTTTAATATACAGCGGATTATAAAATTGAAACATTAAAAATACTATTTCTCAAGATACTTTATGAAATCGTTTTATTTTTAAATCGAAGAAATTTCGAACCAAAACAGACTCCAGAATTTTATTATAGCATAAATTCAAAAAAAAAGGGTTAATCTTTATCACTCTTCAAACACATAAAATTCCAAGTAGTATTTTCAGAAAAAAAATAGCCACAGTTCATTTAAAGTTATTTTTTGAATTTTTGAACGCATTGGAACTACACTGGGAAAGGGGAAGAGATTTCATGATGAACTTCATGAACTATTCACTCTTTCAGTAAAATTCCCTCAACGATCGAATTCATTTCTCCTTCCTCCCCCCTCTCCCAGACCAATTAAAACGTACCTGAAAAAATTGAAAATTAAAAATTAACCATCGCCGTCGTAAACTGAATTATAAAACCTTAAATTTCATATTCAACAAAAATCTCAACATAAAGCTGCTTCTTACACCTTTGAAAGAAAGCAAAAACTCCCCGCTTGGAAAATTTATAAAGCATCAAGAAAAAATTCGCCGTTTCGTCGGTTTCGAAAAAAAATTACCTTCTTACGGCGGCACACCTGCTTTCGACGGTGAGATTAGCACATCGTATAATGAAAATAGATCTTTCAAAAGGACTCGTCTGTGGGTTTCACGTCGCCATCGTCGTCCTCGTGGTCGCCCATTAACCCTGAATTTAGCGCTTTTCAAAGTAAACGACTTTTCCTCATTAAACCCGAACGGTGAACACGATAAACAAGCTCGTTATAGAAAAGTTGGCTCTTTCATTTTCAATATATCGTTTCTTTTTTTTTTTCTCGTCATCTTTTTTTAACGTTCTACAGCAGCCAGCGCAGCGGTAGATTTAATAAAACGTAAATTGCTCGACCAAGCGATAACACTTTTTCTTCTCTCGATTACAGACGTTAATTTTTTTTCATTTTACTATTTTTATCTTAAAGGTGAACGGAGTATGCAGGTGAAAAATACATCTATTAAAATTTTCTATACGAGATACTTAAATTTAATTCCAGACATAATGTCAAGTACCCTACGTTTATTTTATCACACTTCGTTGATAATGTACCAACGTTTTTATTTTCTACGTAGGTGAAAGTTAAATATGCACGTTGAGATGTTTAATACCTTTAAGTAACACATTTTTTAGTCTGATTTTTATTTTTTCAAATTATCAAAGAAACTTACGCTATTGCAGTCTATCGACTTGTGGAGAATACCGATAGAAGAAACCATAAACAAAATCCAGTTTAATGTTGCACACTGGTTCAGATGAAATTTTAGCGCCTCAAAAGTCAAAAAACTGACTTCGCGTTGCATAAATGAAGCAAAAAATACGGAAATTCAACTTAAAATCATAAAAATCAATCCCTCATAAAATAAGTCCACTGATGTCATTCCAGGCCATAAAAATCTGTCCACTTATTTCAGTCCAATGATGACGGTCAATTGTTGACGATTTTTCCAGAATGCGCTACTAAACATCTTTCAATGTTAAATTGAACTTCTGAGACTAGGGCAATGATAACATGAAAAATTTTGTACATTTACTTAGCATTTTTTACTCTCAACATTCAAGTTGACGTTAAAAAAATGTTGGTAGTCTAGATATTGACGGTCAACCATAGATAGTTAAAATCATGATGGTCCACCATTGCTGATCAACTTTTGACAATCAATAGTTGACCATCAAATGTTGATGGATCTAGATTATTAGAAGTTTATAGTCCAAATTTTAATGATCCACTGTTGCTGGCCCTAATGATCCAGTATTGACAGATCTAGACCGTTAACAGTTGGATTATGTTTGAAAAAAAAGTTGAGCGTTATAACATCACAGGTTTAGGATTTCTCAATTTTCAAGGGCAGGGAGAGGGGGGGAGGAGTTAAACATTACTCAGACCCCGGTATTTAATTTGATCATTCTGAAAATTTGTCTCGCTCTTGAAGATTAGAATCATTTACAATCGTTCTCATTCTATCAGGTAGTTTAAATTAGCGACGCGACGGATCAAATATACACGATGTTCATATCGATATTACCTCCTCCGCGCCACAAAGAGAGCAACACAAGTTGGACCCATGTAGGATGGGTTACCTATCCAAAACATTGCAGGGGCTAAGCTATAGGCATTTGAATTTTTCATTTTTAAAAAATTCCAATTTAAAAACTAAAAATGGTAGAGATGTCTAGTTTACTCCAAAATATTGAAAATATAATGTAGTATTTCTAGTAAAAAAAATTAGGGGCATAGGTGATGTGGTTCGTGAAATATGATGAATTGAATGTAAAAAAATTTTCGAAAAATTTTGTTCATAACTTTTTAAAAAACTCTTACAAGTACCCAATGAAAAAAATTTTCTCAAAGTAACCACGGTTTCCTCCACCACTTGGCATAATAAAATTTTCCGCCAACTCGTTCCAATATTCTGAAAAAAAATTGTTTAAATAAAATTTTCTCCCTTTTTTCAAAAAAAAAAAAAATGTTCAATGAAAAATAAATTTCGACAGGAAAAGTTCCTTTATTGAAATATTTACTTGATTTCGATATATTTTCTCTAAATTAATTGAATACTTCAATAAACAGAGTTTTAGTTAAAATTTCTATTTCGCAGGAAAATTTTTTTCTGAAAAAAAGAAATAAATTTTCAACAAAACAATTTTATTTCATAATATCTAATCAAATTAGAGAAAATTTAATTCTATCAAGTGATAAAGTATATCCGGTTACTTCAAGAAAAATTTTCCAAGCGTTTTAAAATGTTATGAAATTTTTTTTTTATTTTCAAACATTTTTTCCCATTTAACTCGGCATATTTCACAAACCACATCACCTATAGTTTTAATTTTTTTTTACCGGAAATACTGCATTGTATTTGCCATATTTTGGTGTGAGCTAAACATCTTTACCATTTTTAGTTTTTAAACTGGAATTTTTGAAAAATTGTTATAAATTTTTTGAAAATGAAAAATTCAAATACCTGTAGTATTTCACCTGCAATATTTTGGGTAGGCAAACCATGTTACATGAGTCTAGTTTGTGTTGCTCTACTTGTGGTATCAAGGAGGTACTATTGAAACGGAACACTTCGTATGAGTGGAAATGACCTGGAGTCAAAGTTCAGTTGAGCTCAAATTTTGGAGGGGAGAGGGGTTCCGAAGGCCAAAAATCGTAAAAATTGTTTATTTATGAATAAATCGGAAGATAATCCAAAGTCGTACATATAACACATACAAAAATCAGTCTTTTAGGTCAGTTAGACAGTTAGAGGCAGGGGAGGGGGAATTCCCATTTTTGACTTTGAAAATACGCTGCTCCATCCCTACCCAACCTTTAAATTGAGATAGGAGGTTGAAATCTGGCATGCACGTGTAGTAGGAGTCCTTTCAGCCTCGCCAGCCTTGCTGCGATCCCTCGCAATTCCAGAAAAGTAGTTTTTATGGGTGGTTTTGCTTATTTTTCTAGATTGCCCGTTCCACAAATTCCTTCCTAATTGAGCAGCGATGTTAAAATTTGGTATGTAAGTTTAGTAGAAGCCCCAGATAGGATTTTAATCATTTACTTTGATATGTACCGCTAGTCCTATCACTGATCAAGAAAAATCCTGGTAGAGAGCTCCTTTTTCTTCATTGAAATAATGGATGAATTTACGTAACTCTAATATTTCACAAAAAATAGTTTCACCCAGTGCCCTGTTCTTTTTTCCCCTTCACTTTTCACTCATGGTGTATCAATCACTGATCAAAATTTTATACGCCAACAGTGTTAAAACTTGAACGTTCCTTGCTTGGTTAAAATTGATTGAATATTCAAAATGACGACGATATTCGAAGCGGTCGGTAGTAGCAATATCGCCAACGCTTCGTTTAATTTCATCCACCGGCATCGGCATCGCTAAGACAATACCCGCCATCGTCACCGTCGTCGCCGCACATAAAAGAGATACCATTTTATATACAATTTAACACTGGTACTTAAAAATTTTACGCTTCGTTAAATGCCATTAAATTTTTCACTTTGCACTATATCTATACAGCTAACTCGTCTCACGGCACCGCGTACCCGCAAAATGGTCTACATTTTATTACTACGATACCACCACCGAGGAGGTGGTTGATTTACACGCCCCTCTAGGACCCCCGAAAACGCCAACCATCACCAATGCGGATACAACAACACTCGCTACCGTGCGCTCCTTATTTGCAATCGAAAATTACCCAAAGACAAAGCTCTCTCTCTCTCTTTTTCATCTTTTCATCTTTCAGCCCGTTATAATAATAATGGTCGCACAAATACACAAAGTGAGGCTATCGCCAACATCGATACAAAGTGAACACAGACTCGATGGATGAAGGTAGAACGCGCACGCTGCCATCCAAAGCATAAGCTTAGTTTTACCGCTCGAAAAGATACCTATCCTATTTGGAGAGAGCAAAAGCAAAAGCAAAAGCAACAACAACAACAACAACTACAACGTAATGATGAAAGAGAAAAGGAGACGTAGGCGGGCGGAATTGAGACGAGTTCTCCCAAAGGTAAAATTATAAACCTCTGATCGTAGATCGTATTACAAGTAATGCACTTCCAATAGCGGCGTTAAATTATTTGAAAACATTTCCGAAACACTGTTGTTGTCGTTGTTGTTGTTATTGTTGGTGTTGTTGTTGTTGTTGTTGGTTCAGTAATACACACGCCGCTTCTGTGCTCGTGTTGAATGTTACCCGACGATATAAATTAATGTTTAACACGGCTCGTTTATAGTTCTCAAGTGATCCAATATAAATGTAAAATTGTGCAGATAAGTAGGTAGATGGAGATACCGAAGGCAGAGAGATAGATAGGGAGAAAATTGGTATTTGAATTACGAAAGCTATACCAACAACGGTAACAGCGGCAGCCATAAATAGAAAACAGAAAACAGACGGTGTAACGTGTATTATTTTCGCTTCTCCGCGTATACTTATCACTTTTCATTTGTTTATATATCAAACCGCTCTCCTACATATTGTACACAAATGTTTTTCTTCATCTCGCTAAATTCTTCATCGCGAACAGTCGAACTACCCGCAAGAGTTTAATTTTGTTTCAATTTCACGATACTACTTCTTCACCATCACCATCACCATCATCATCATCATCATCATTATCATGGCTATCGTTGGTGTAATTGTTCGAAAACACGTAAATACTCCCCACACAGCCGCCAAAAAAACTTCGATACCTACCTACCTATAATTAATACTGTAATATCTCATCCCAACATCGAATTCATTCCAACACAATAGAACACGTTTCGTTTCGTTTCCGTTTTTAAACTCATAACGATTCATTTCGAGGCTGCGAAACGAGTAAAATATCTAAGCGAAAGGTCTAATTAAAAAAAAAAAAAAAAAATGATAAATGAAAAAACGAAAAAAAAAAACATTATAAGCTTTTTTTCGCGTGTAGCATATCTCGAAAATAGCTAGGCACTTTATTTATTTAATACATAACGTACAGACTTTTTTTTTTTTTTTTTTTTCAGTCGAACTGAACGGTTTTTTTTTTTTTTGTACCATGCACTCGTCCAAAATACCTACTTCATCGAGTGTTTTTTTATTCCGTTTTGAAACGGTGTCATTTCCACGATACATTAATTTTTACAGCGTTTTAACCAATTCTACCGCAATACGTATTTACGGCGAACATTATAGGCAATTTTAATGGCATGGCACGTTATTTGCCGGAGATGTGGTGTTATACATGCCCGTAGTGTGGCGGTGTCGACATGTTTGCATATGCGGTTTGCCGCAAATACGAAGATTTGACACGAGAACGAGTTTACTCCTGTTCGAAGATATGCTTAGATGTAGATGGGTGTTTTGGGGACGAAACGACGATACGGGCTGGGTAATAATTTTGTAGATAACAATACGAGTAGGTACTAGCTAGGTGGAGCGAGGTAAATGAGGGGAAAAGTAGAGGTTTAAAGTGGATATGTTGATGCAATGTGTACCGTTACGATGACCCAGTGAAAGAGATAGAAGGGGGAAGATGCGAAAGTGATTTTTTTCCACTTCTCTCCTTCACTCTAAAAAATTTTAAAAACACTAGTAAATTCAAATAAAACTTTCAACTTTGAATAGACTGTGTTACGAAAATTAACAATCTTCGATAACCACCTTAATACGATCTAGGGGAGAGGGAGGGAGAAGAAACTGATTATTTTAAATTCAATTACCTGGCTCGAAGCCCATCGAAATCGTTCGAATTAGAACAAAGAGGTCAATTTGGTCGGGAGATAAGATAGAAACAGGCCCTTTTTCAGAGTTAAAAAGGAGAAAAACTCCCATATCTGGCTTCCTAATTGACTTGGGAGGTTGATTTTCGGATATGTTATAAAACTTTTAATTCTCTGTCAATTGGCTAAAAAAAAAAGGGTAATTTTTGCGTTTTTTGGCCCCTCAGCACTCACTTTCCCAAAATAGGGCAAGACTTAATTTTGACCCACGGCCATCCCTACTTGAATAAATCTAATCCAATTGACTAAATTAGGGTGATTTTGGTCGGTATCGAGTGAAGTAAATGATTTGAATGTTCGGAAAACAAATAATGATAAATAAATAAATAAATATCTGACATGGCTAAAAATCGTCTTAATGGTCTTCTAGGACCCCAAAACGGATTTAGTTGGTATTCCTCCCCTCTTTCTCATCCGCCGTGGGTCGATAGTTTGTAATAAAGTCAGTTTTACTCGTATCTCTCTAATAAGCTGAGCGAAGAGGTTGAAATTTGCAATGTAGATTTAGCAGGGGCGTGAAATGTGCCTTTCGGGTATTTAACCCCCCCCCCCTCCTCCCTTCACCGCACTTTCAAAAACAGTTTTTGGGTGTTTTTTGACGTTTTTAGAGTGTGTTAAGTTGTACATTAGCCGAGGAAGACATTTCTCCCCGTGACACATGAATTTGCGTCCCTAAAAAAATTTATCAAAGTTCTCATTGAGCCAAGTTGAAAAATTTTAATTCAAACTTCGAGAAATGCCCTTTTTGACGACGAAAAAAT
This sequence comes from Ferrisia virgata, assembly GCA_900060175.1. Classification (NCBI taxonomy): domain Eukaryota; kingdom Metazoa; phylum Arthropoda; class Insecta; order Hemiptera; family Pseudococcidae; genus Ferrisia; species Ferrisia virgata. The sequence continues at coordinate 3,505 of FIZR01014729.1, read as the reverse complement.
CCAGTTCAGGTGTACAGAAACTATACTTCTAATATTCATAACATCAACTCCCAATTATCATCTGGGGGAAATTTTGAACCCCCTCCCCCTCTGGAAAGGGGATGACCTTACATCAAAATTCAATTGTGCCCAAATTTAGAGGAAAGGCACTGAGGAACTACAATTACAAAAATTGTTTCTTTTCAACTCAATCGATAAAGAATCCAAAGATGCAGAACAAATCCAAAAATCAACCTCCCAAGTCGATTAAGAGGGGAGATATGAAAGTTTCCCCTCTTTTTTAACCTTGAACAATGGCTGTTCCTCCCTTATCTCCCTACCTAATTGAGCTAAGAAGTTGAAATTTGGTATGCAGACTTGGCAGAGGCCGCAGATGAGCCTTTTCTGGTTTCGATTTTACAGCCTCACTGCATCCCCTTAAAGCTCAGAAATGTTGTACTTTGGGCAGGTTTTCTTAAGTTTCCAATTGTTCCTCGCATAGCTTCCTTCCAAATTGAGCGAGGAAGTTGACATTTGGTAGGTAGATTTAAAGTTTTCACTCAAAATATGGACCGTTCGTTTTCGATGTTGCCTAGGGCGTAAAAATACGTGATCCGGGCCTGCCTTCTCCCCTCCTCCCCTAACTTAAAAAAATTCTTGCTATACCATTTACTGCAGTTTAATATTTCTGTACATTTTTAGTCTTAGAACGATCGAAAAATTAAAATTATAGCGAATGCATTTTTTTTGAAAACATTTAATAACTAAAAAATTTTCTTAATAAAATGTGTAATTTTGTGGCATGAGGGAGGGGGAAGGGTCATTTGCCTCTCCTGCAAAAATTCCTAGCTATGGGCTTGCTCCAAATTAGTCAGGGACTCGATTTACTGGTTCATGGTTATCCTGTGAACTTTTCACAACTCGCACCACTATTTTCATTTTTTACCTGCACAAACATTAATCAGCAGCTGTCTTTATTTTCATTCCACCAATCTAGCATAAAATCTATCAATTGACAGACATGCTAATCCTATAATTCGATAGCGCAACCAGAAATTTCTGAAAAAAGAATTTTTTATGCATTCCAAATGATGAAATGAAACCTAAAATTTTTTAGTACTAAATTTAATGCAAAATTGCAACCCTTTATATAATTTGAAAAAGAGTGTTGGGTGAGAAACCATCTTTTCCCAGATTTATAAGGAAGCCCCTCCAGTACACGCTCCCCTCTTTCTATAGTTGGATGATATAGAAAGTTGATTCCTGGATATGGTATACAACTTTTGATCCTTCATCAATTTATCAGATAAAGAACAAACAATTCTGACTATGTTTAATCCAAACTTTTGACATAACAGAATTTTCACTCAAATTCATCTCCACTCATATTTCAAACGGTTCCGTTTTTGTTCTAAATTCAAAGAAAATTATAGCACAAGAAAATCATTTTTCAATTTCACTAAGCGGGGAGGGGGAAGGGGACTGACCCAGACCAAAAAATCGTTGGTGCCTATGTTGAAAGTCAAAAAGAGGATTTGAGCTGAATAACTCATATTAGTCTTGAGAGGAAAAAATAAAAATATATTCTGACAAGCCTAAATCTGGTCGCAGTTGTCTTCTAGTACCTGAAAACGGATTTTGTTGATTCCGCCCCCCTCCCATCCTTATTCAGCATAGGTTGACAGTCCATAACAGCCTGGTTTTTTATTGACAAAATGACAGAAAATCAGGCTAATAATGTTATTCAGGATGGTCACGTGATATGATGCGAAACAGGTCGTGTGCAATTTTTGCCCCACTTCCATTTTGAAGGAACCGAAAGAAAATTTTTTAATTTTTTGGAAATATTTCATTTGTAATCATACGACCTCACCCAGAGGCCTACCGAACGCGGAGGTGTAATGAAAGGATGGGTGGGAGGGGGTATTGAAGCGTCTTCTCCCTCCCCCTTCAAGCGTTCGAGAGTTGAAAAAATTTGGTAACAGTTGGTAGAAGTTGGAAAAAATGAGAAGTAATGGAATGTTGGAATCGGTGACAGTTTTACCGAGGAGTCTTATTGGATTCGATTTTGAAAGTTGGTAAAATTGGTAAAATTGGTTGGTAAATTTGAAGCTCACCCCCACCTCCAGAGCATACGCTTCGGAAGGCCACTGACCTCACCATTTGTTGCTTCACATATTTCTTAAAATTAAACAATAATTCTGCTGAAAAATGATTGAAAATACTTTTTGAAAAATTCACTCACTCATAACGGCATCATAGCCGCGTAACTTCTTCTCAATACACCCCGTATTTCCAACCTCTTTCTCCATCATAATAACCGGTCAATATGAACTCATTTATCATTTACCAGTTTTTATCAATCGTTTCGGCAATGAATTTGGTTCACTTCGAACCATGCAGACTTCCAAAATGATGGGAAAATTCGGCCATGAAATTGGCACAGCTCGACACGACACTTGTACCGCGTTCTTTAATGTATGCCATATCGAATAACCTACACATTATGACGAAAAAAATTCAATTTAAACGTGCTACCGTCGACAAATTTAATTTAACGTTTTACTCGTTTTTATTACGTACACGTATATCATATCCGTGCGTACCGTAGTATCTCTCCGCCTGTGTGTAGGTACATTGGGACGTACACGTATACATCAGATATACAATGCAGATACGTCACATTCGTCGAGACGTCGGCATAAAGTAGAGTGAACCGAAGAAATAAGTCGCATACATGAAGATAAGTTTACGAATGTAGGCGCGTTCCTTTATACCTACACAGTTGCAATATGTACTCGATACATGTACCAGTTACAACCGCAAAAATAGGCGATAAATTTTATTAACATTCGTTCGAATTAATCTTCAAAATCACGTAAAGTAATACCAGGCATGGTATACTATATCAAGTTGAAATTTGCTCTCGGTCAACATACGTACTCTAAATTTTCAGACTTGTTAAACGATACCCCTATTACCTATAAGAACCTAGATAAAATCTACAAATTAATATTATACGAGGGGCTATCAAAAAGTAATGCCTCCACCCTTATAAATCCCTTTCTACTGGACCGATTTAAATGAAACAAGTCTTAAAATGAAGAATAGAGTGTATTGAACTAATTACCATGTTCATTTTTCAACATAGTCGCCGTTTAGTTCTACACATTTTTCTAAACGTAAAATCCATTTCTGAAAGGCGTCGGCGTAAAAATCCGGAGTTTTTTTTCGAATCCAATCCCGTATAAATTCCTTCACCTGGTCGTCAGTTTCGAATCGAATGCCTTTTAAGTCTTCTTTGAGTTTAGGAAACAGAAAAAAATCACTAGGCGCCAGGTCCGGACTGTATGGGGGGTGTAAAACTGTTTCAAAGTTGAGGTGCTCGATTTTGGCATTTGTCTGGTGACTGCAGTGAGGCCGAGCATTATCGTGATGCAATAAGAACCGTTCGTATTTCGGTCTGACGCGTCGAATTCTTGCTTTTAGCTTGGTTAATGTATTGCAGTAGGAGATTGAGTTAATT
>FIZR01014718.1:0-38161 GCA_900060175.1 Ferrisia virgata | reverse complement strand
AGAGAGAGAGAGAGAGAGAGAGAGAGAGAGAGAGAGAGAGAGAAAGATACAAAAAAAATGCATTTTAGTTGCATACACTGTTAAGTGGTATTTTTTTTCTCCCCCTTTGTATATATCTAACTTTCGGATAGTTTCTAGTCACGAGCTAGCAGGAATATTTGGTTGAACGATAAGGGGGAAAAGAGTTTTATATTATGAGTGAATTGGTTATAATTTAAGTATGGTCATGGGGTATCTAAAGTCGATTTATTTGAGGCTGTTTTTTTTTTATTTTCTTTATTTGGACGTGTCCCGTTAGACACCTGGAACCTAGAATCTGGATTTTGTGCAGTGTGTGTAGTTTTTTTTTTTTTTTGGCGAGAGTTTGGCCCAGTCGATGTATCATTTTAATGATGTTTAATTAGCAAACGATGCTTTATGTTGGGAATGATGGCTTTTAATATGCGGGTAGTTGCTAGTTAATGGTGAAGAATTGATGATATTTTTTTTCCTACTTGTCTTTCTTTTTTTGCCTTATATAGTTTTTTTTCAAAGTGAAAATATACGCGAGTTGGTGAGAATTGGTGATAGACTGCAGAGGGTGTTTTTTCTTTTCTTTTTCTTTCTGTCTTTTTTTTTTTTTTTTGAAATTATGTGATATTAATTCTTTTGTGTGCCATTAGATTTTCATTACTTTACGATGGTTTCATGATGTGATCGTGCACGTTTTCTAATATGGGTTTATTGTCAAATTGTAATTGTGTTTCATTTATTTTTCGTTTAATGTTTGAAACTGGAGCACTTGAGGAGATGACGAATTTTAGGGAAATGATGGAATTGAGGAGATGACCGATGTCTGCTTTACTAGTTTTGGGAAGTTTATATGAGTCTGATTCAAACGAAATGAGCTGACGAAGTTTTTGTAATATTTAATGTTATTCCAAGTAATTTCAACATGGATAGGCAAGGGAGGCTTAAGCTCTTTATCTTAATTTAGAAAAAAAAAATCTGTGTGACATAATCCATGTCAACGTTTTAATATAAAGTGTAAAAATCGTTCATGATCATCTTTCATCGCGAATTTTTGATCAAAAATCAGAAATGTCACATCAAATACGTTACATTTTTAAGAAATCACCCCCAACCCTAAGACTTATTTATTTTAATTTTTTTTAAATTAAAACTGCAAGGTATTGATGAGTTGGTGGTTTACGTTTTGGATGAAATTTCAAGTGTGAACTGGAAATAAGAAGAGTAATGGCGAATTTTATGATTTAATTTTAATTTAAGACGATGAGTAATGAATTATTTTTGCACTTTATGTTAAAATGTTCGAGTTAGATAAATATGCAAAAAAATTGGTAAGTAGATGATGCACGTTTTTGATATGGATATGTTACATATCCATGATCTAGAATTTAATGCATAATTTTTTTTAATTAACATTTTTCAATTTTTTTAATTTTTTAATATTTATATGTTTTTTTTAATTTTACTATTTTTTAATTTTTTTAATTTATCTATTTTTTGGGTTTTTAATCAAAAACGTCACATTTTTATAAAATGATCCGCCGACTTGAGACACATCCATGCTAAAAGTTAATGAATTTTGTATGACCCGAGCGAAGTTAGGGGGATAATTTTGCGAAATTTCAAGGGTGAAAGGTTCATGCGAAAATGTGCATTTTAAGGATATTTTAGACCTACAAAAATTACGAGAAATTCGGAGGAAGGACATCTGGTGCTTCTGGCTCCGACTTCAAAGTTTTTGATTCAAATTCCTCCTGCTCCACAATTTTTTAAAAGGTACCTCTGGCTCCAGCTCCAAGATTTTCAGTTCAAGTCCCTCGACCTTCTTGCTCCGCTCCAGATCCCTGCTTTCAATCGTATAAATTGTTGCATAAAATTTTGATAAAAACATCTGAAAAAGCTAGATCATATTTGAGTAGGCTTAAGCCCTCCACCACCCCCTTCCTATCATCGTCTTCGATATCCGGAGAATCGTTTTTAGGGGAAAATATTGGTTTTTTATTTTTCGAATGTGGTTTAAGATATCTTTTTTTCAATAAGGTAATTACATTTTCCTGGAGTTGGGGCAGAGGCGTAGTCAAGGGGAAGGGGATGTCTAGATATCTCCCTTGAGGTCGAAAAACTAGTAAAATTTTTTCATTTATGCCAATTATTTGTCTTAAAAACTTCTGAAAATGCACTTTTTGATGATTAAAATAATCCATTTTTTCATAATTTGGCCCTCGCAATTCATTTTTTAAAAATCAAACCCAAAAAATACTACATGGAAAAAGTGGACACCCCTCCCCCATTGGAATCGCTCCTGGCTACGTCACTCGGTTGGTTAGCGGAGGAAGGGGGGGAGTTCCAGAATTGATTGCCGAATATTTTGTGATATTTTAGGAAAGATGGATTTAAAAAGGGATAATTTGACTCGTTTTTGGTTTTTTACGTGTGAGAATATTTTTTCATGTTGGAAAAAAGTGATTCTAGAGGAATTTAAAATTTTTACATTTTCCCATGATGCTTTACTCACGTCACCTATTTCCCCTGAGATCGGTGTATTTTACTTTCTGGCTACTGGGCTTTCTTCAGAAAAGTTTTTCAATTAAAAAATAGAAAAATCTGTCAATCTAAAAATTTTAAAGTTACGAATTTACCTGCTCACGAAAAAATTCATCAAAATACTTGAAAGACCTTTGCAATGAATCTGATTTTGGAGCAAAATAGAAAGTATAATTTCGACCAATTTTTTCCACCAAAATCTTAAAATTAAGTTTTTTTGTAATGGCCTTACTAAAAGTTCCATTGATACTTCGTATGCTACCTCTTCCCCAGAATCCACAAAATCAATTTTTCGTATTTATTTCATCAAATATTGATTTTTACATTGAAATACCTCAAAATGTGCTATCAAAGGTTTTTATAATTTGAAGGCGGGGTGGACCTAAGGTCTTTTGAAGTTAAAAAAATCCATTAGAGCGTATTAGATGCACTTTTTTAAACATTCTATCTTGAAATATCATTTGATACTCTCCCTTCTCCCACCATAATTTTCCCTAATATTCCCTCTTTATCTGGCCTTGTACAGTGACGAAAAAGGGGGATTGGTACAAACTCCCACAGCAATATTTTTCCTTCAAAAATTCTTTTCTACGCGAGAAAATATACTTTTAATCTTCAAAATTTTGCAAAATTTTCATCTTCTCTTCACTCGGGTGATAAATTGTTTGATTTTCAGTAAAAATATGGGGGAAAGAGGGCATCAAGCCCATCCATTACCGAGTTTAGTGTTTTTGAAGGCACCTTGCTAAACACAAATTTGTCATCTATTTCAAAATCAAACTTGAAAACGTGCATCAAAGTTGAATTTGTGAAATTTCTAATAGATTTTCTGTTCTCAAAAAATAAAACAAAAAGTCATTTTTTTTGTATTTTCACTGAATTGATTTTTAGATCTTTTAACCTGCTGCATCGAGATTGGTACAAGGAAATAAATGTGGATTTTTAGTGCATCGTAGATGGGGGGAGGGGGTTTAATCGCACCCTGTGTTATGCCTGATGGGCTTTTAAAGCTGTGGAAAATTTTTAATGATTTTTATCAGTTTATAATTATTATTTTTTTTGAAGAACGTGCTGCTAAATGAATTACGTGCATCAAATTTAAACTTTCAATCTGCATTTTACAATGTAAGTTTTCGAAATATCAATAGCTCTGATAAAATGTCATTATTATAAATACAATGTATTTTTTTTAACGATTAGTTTTATTTTTAAAATTGATTCATTTGTACGTCGCCATCGTTCGTTGAAAATATTCAGTACTGCTTGCACGATTGATTCGCGAATCTCATATTTATTTATGGTTTTATTATCCTTGAAACCTCAGGATAAAATTCGACTCAAATACGCGTGTACGAGTAGATACCTACGTTAAGTCTGATTAACCAAAGAAAGAAAAAAAAAAAGGTAACCATTTCTCATCAAAGATAATTCTTTCGTATTTTTTACTGTATGCAAGTTTCACTAAAATTTGTTGAAGTATTTCAAAATCATACGTGTATTTTTATTTTATTTTATTTTTTTCACTTGAAGTGTATTACAAATATAAATAAATAATACACGACGAAGGTGTCAACAAATCGTGTTATATTCGTAGCTTTCGTAAATCCGGATTTATTCGACGTACTGCAGAATGTAAATTATTGAAGTTTGAGCCACGAAGGACTCTCATATACGTATTGGAAATGTTCGCTCTTTGATGTGGTGGTGTGATGTGAATTTAATACCCGATTTAAATTTGCTTGTGAAAAGTAAAACGTTATTTAATGTTGACATAGTTCATATTTACGAGCAGGTATTGTCTACTATGAAAATAAGACCGCAAATAGTACCTAGATATGGTCGAAGGAGATTTTATTTTACGTACAGTGTACGTCGTATGTGTATGTAAATTAACAAGAAGCCACGATACACGTACTTGGGTACCTGAAACTAGTGAAATTTGCTCATCTTTATACCCTCATACGATACAAATAGATTCATGTAGCGAATAAAATAGCAGTTTAATGTGTTTTTCATACTGAGATCGTAAATTCGAAACTAGATTTCGGTACGAAATATTTACACGAAACGATATATAGCAACGTTTTACCTACATTTTGGCTCATAAATGCATTTCTCTTGAAAGTTATCGTTTCACAGACACCGAATCAGTTTGGATGTAAAATTAACGCACATAATTATCTATGTGCATGGCATTTTTGAGCCGCGTGAATTTTATACCACAGACGAATTACGCAATGGGAGTTGATTTACGGTGATCGTTTTGTTTTGAGATAAAAAAATAATAATAACGACGATGAGGGAGAGAGGATACTCGTATATACATTATAATTATACATTATACGGTGGCAAGAAAAAAAAAAATGACGTATATTATTTTTAGACCGCAGATGCGGTAGGATAGATGAAAAGAGAAGGTAAATTATACTAACTCGGATGCAAAATGTGAAATATTTTTGATGATATGGCATAGCATAGCATAGTATGGCATGGCATGGTATGGCATCGTGTCATTGTACAGACAACCGTGTTGAAATTGGTTCGGTGCGTTGGCTTTTATTGTTAGATCGTCTTTCATTTAAATTACTTTAATGGTTTGTTTTTATTCGTAGCATACGTATTAATGTAGTGTTATACAACGGCCATTACAAATTTTCTATTCGTCGTGAGTATTACGACAGATAAATATAAGTATACTGGGGTCATATGTGTGGAATTTATTTCGGTGATCTCGTCGTCGTCAACATCCGCAACAATTGACAATATACGAATTTAATTTTCGACTTCGATTATCGCTCGTATCAACACATAACTTGCATAATAATTTTTTCCACGTTTAATATTCTATGTTTATCGTGTTACAGATTGGATGAGTCCTTTTGATCGTGTCGTTTGTGGTAAGTACTATTTCACAATGGTTTGAATTTTATTTTAGGTAATTGGATTTTAATTAATAAGGACGGTGATGGGGTTTTTATTAGGCATATATACGTAATTTATATAAGAGATTTGTTAATTGCACCCTATATACGAGTAGTTAGAATGTCGAAAAAAATTTCACGGCTGAGTTACTATGGTAGGAAATTTTTTTCCAGTTTCCTTATTATGCATTTTGAACAAATTTTTTTAAATTTTTATCTGTTATATTCGCATGCATTCGTTTTGCGACAGCTATCGGTAAGTTGTTAAGTTTTTAATCTCTTTTTTTTTTTTTTGTTTCTTCCTTTCTCAGTAGAAGAGAGAATTTCTTCTTCATATTCTTATACATAAGTATTAAAAGGCTGAAGGCTTGAGCTTTATTATTCGGTAGTGAAGGTATCATCTGTGTAAACGAACTCATTCGGTCCTAATTGATATTTTTGACTTTTTTTTCTCCATCAACCAAGAGGTTGATGAGTAAAAGGAATTTTTTTTACACATTTTTGTTAACTACGTCACACGTAACGAGTACAAAATTCTGAAAAAAATACACGTTACCCTTCAACGTATACTCCATCTATTATCTGTGTTGTTAATCTCCCCCCCCCCCCTTAAATAACCTGTCTCTGAAAAAAATTCCGAATCAACCTCCGGCTACTTGCTAGCAGTTGATTATGGTTTTTGTAGCACTGTCATTTTACCTCTTAAATAACCTACACCCTATCAAAATTCACATAAAACGGAATTTTTGTATGATTCCAAAATTTCCCTAAAATCCATGCACATTTTTCTGCCCTTTTAGGGGGGAATTTTTTTTTTGGTCCGTCACTTCCCAAATAACGCATTTACGAAGAAAATGTTGAAACAAAAATTACAGAGCTTTAAAAAATGAATCTTTTTATTTCGCTGACTTTTTCCCTATGAGGTTGGGGGGGGGGGCTAGAACATTTAGAAAAAAAAAATCATTTTTGAAAATCTCTAATTGAAAAGAATAATTCTCAAAAATATGCTTAATTCGTTATTAGTAGTATTTTTCTTGTTTAATACTTCCCATTATTAGGTATGTAAAATAAGATAAATATAGAACCACCACTTTTTCTCAATGTGTTGAGGGGGGGGGGATTTTCCCTTCAAAAAGTTGCAATTTTCTCAAGGAATAAGTCTGTCATGTTGGAAAATTGGAAAAATTGGCCCAGACAAACGTTGTAGGGCGTTAAAAGACAAACATTTTTGTTTTTTTACTTTTTTCCTAGGTTAGGTTATGAGACGGATCTATGGCGAAATGAAAAAAAAAAGTGACACTTGAAAATTCCTGTTGGAATGAATAATTTACACCTAGGCAAGTTAGGTATAAATTTCAGCGAGTAAAAAATTAAATGAGCCTAATACAAGGGGTTTTACAGCGGCTGAATTCGACTTTGATAACCATTTCAGCGTCGATCTTGAATTGGGCTTTTAAAGGGGAGGTTCAAAACAAAAATTTGCCAAATTTTGGATATTGATGTCAGTGTATTAACCTCCAAAATTTTCTTAAAATTTGATAGTTTCAAGATCCTAAAAACAGCACATTGGTAAACCTATATATCAGATCCGATACTCATTTGTGTGCATTTTGTAAAATTTTTATATTTCTACCATCTATTTTTGAGGCACAATTTAGGTTTAAAAGCTAAAAGCTCTCAAACCGCAGATTTCACACCTTATAATTCGACTCCAATGTCCAATAATTGGCAAATTTTTGATTTTGAACCTCCCCTTCAGAAGCCCAATTTGGGTTCGATGCTTAAATAGCTACCAAAATCGAATTTCGCGACTACAAAAACCCCTGTTTTAGGCTCATTCAATTTTTGACTCGCTAGAATTTATACCTGACTCGCCTAGGCGTAAATTATTCATATCGACAGGAATTTTCGGGGGTCACTTTTTCTTCATTTCGTCATAGCTCCGTCCCATAACCACCTAGGAAAAAAATTCAAGAAACGAAAATGTTTGTCTTTTAACGCGTTACAACATTTGTCCGAACCGATTTTTCGAATTTTTTAGCATAACGAACTTATCCCTTGAGAAATTTGCCAGTCTACTTACTTTGAGAAAAGAAGCGAGTCAACATTTTTCTTATTTTACATAATAGTGGGAAGTACTATGTAAAAAAAAAAAGAGCTACTAAAAATTAATTAAACGGATTTTCCAGAATTATTCGTGTAAATTGGAGATTTAAAAAATTATTTTTTTCCGAACACCTTAGCACCTCTCCACGACCTTTTTTAGGGAAAAAAGGTAATGAAGTAAAATTGCCGCATAATTTTTATTTCAATGTTTATTTTATAAGTACATTATTTGTGAAATAATTATCAAAAAATCGAACTTTGCACCCCCCCACGTCCCTCCCCTTCAAAAGGAGAGCAAAGTATACGTGGATTTTGAGAAGTTTGGAAATATTAAAATACACACTTCATAGTACCTATAAACGAAATTTCAGCTTTCCTTGAATTTTGATCTGGCTTGGGTTAAAATGACTGTACTAGCAGTTGATGGTCCCTTTTCCTCCCTTCTGAATCTGGGTATGTGAAATTTTTTTTTTGTAGATTCTTCCACATCAATTTGGCATTGAAACTATTTCGGTATCTATATTGTAAAAATTTTGAAAAAAAATAAATCTCAAACTCGAACCCTCAGACAAAAATGTTTAGCTTTTTATTAATCTAAAGTGATTGTAAAAAAATTATCAATTCTTGATTAGACTCAACCATGTTGATGTTCTACTCTATATTAAATGGCCTATTCAAAATACCTATGATGTTTTTAATCGATCTTATGATTATTTCACCGATCACCTCCAAAGACAAAATTATTGATTGCTGGCAAATTACCATTAGGCATATCTATAAAGTTATTAGGTATAGTTGCACGCTATCGAAGAAAAAAATGGGTTAGGAAAATTTTTTTTTTTTTTTGAAAGTCAACGCATTGATTTGGACGATTATAAGTATACTATACAATACGTAGTATGTAGGTTAGGGAGAGCATTACATAAGTATAATATTAATTAATTATATTTTCTTTTAAAGGTCACTAGTACCTAGTACCTATACCTACCTATGCGACAAGACGTACTAAAAGAAAGAGTGAGACACGTAGAGTGAGTGGAAATGCTTAAGTGAAATATTCATATATAACGTGGTCGAACCACGCTGAGAATCTGGCGTTATGGTGCGTAGCGTGTTATCAAAAATATGCACGAATATCGCGCGCGCAGACTGGGTAAACATTTAATCAGTCATACAAAACGGATATTTAATGGGCAATAAGTCATGCGAATGTACCATTAGTTTTGGGCTGATTTTTACTACCTTTTTTTTTGTATATATTTTATTTTATTTTTTTTTTGCTGTACTGTTCGGCGTGTTATAGTGTGCTTTGGGTAAGACCTACGTATATGACCGAATCGATAATACCGATGTATTTTTTTTTAGCTTTTTATGTAGGTTTGGGTGTTTTTTTTTTTTTTTTTTTTTTTTTTCTGTTTTTTTGGGTTTGGGGGTTTTTTTTTTTTTTTTTTTTTTTTTTTAATGAGATGAAAGGTGACGAGTAGGTACAAGATAAGGATCGTAGGTAATTTGATACCAGATGCGTATATTACATTGAGATGACAATGTTGTTTTAGGTGCATAGTGTGTAATGATAAGTGTAAAGCTCGATTGACGAACGAATAAGAGAAGAACTCGATGATGAGTATTTATTACGATTTTTTATTTTTTTATTTCGCACGTTGTTGTACATACGTACACGTTTGTCTATTTGTCTCTCTTTCTCTCTCTTTATTTCTCTCTCTGTGTGTTCTCTTGGTTTTTCACGTCTCGATTTCATATGCTGCGGACATGATGGATGAAGCTTTAATTAATTGTATCTATGCGTACAACGTATTTACTGCTATGTACGAAATGCGACAATTTTACGGGTTATCTTCATTAATGGACGCGTCGCACATGACCTTAAATGTTATTAACTATTGCGGTTGACGTTAATGGCCATTAATATTAGGAAACAACGTTTGAAAATATTAAAATATACGGTTTATTGATATTAAAAAGACACTCGAGTGTGTCTCTGTATGTATGTGCATGTAGATGTACGAACACGATGACTACGGAATGTATAATAAAGAAGGGGGGAGGGGGAGAATTTTTTTTGCACGCTATAACGTTGAGCTTTCTGCTGTTTTAACGTGTTGGCTGAAGGTAAAAAGGGCCAGTTTTGATGGTGCCGAGCTGAGGGTAGTTTTATTCGTTATTTTTTTTCGTGAAAAGTCAAAAAACTGATTATCGATATACCTAACAGCACCTAGACCTGTAGACCTACTATGTGTCGTATATGCGTATCAACCGGTTTGAATTATTGTGAAAGTAATTACTTATACTTGTTTGCGACCAGTTTTAAGTTTTATAACAAAATTGTCGAATTTTGAAATATCTTTGATTTTTTGAGCAACCAGTAAAGTGACAGTTTTTTTGTACCATTCGAAAATTTGGTTCGTAGAAGGTAAAAATTGGGGGGAAAATTGTTTCAGGAGAATGAACTTATAGGTATTTGCTTGTGCAATGGTAATTTGCTGTTATGTATTTTTTTGCACAAATATGCACCAATTTGGAAAAAATTGAATTAACTATAGTAAAAATAGTTTTTTTTTTTCGTGGGAGTTTACTGTTCAGTCTTCATCTTGCCAGTTATAGATGTTTAATTGTTCATATTCTATTTTTACTTGAATTGAAACATTTGTTTTTTTTTGGAAATTTTGTGTTGAGCTGCAAGAAAAATAAAAAAAATGAATTATGTAGGAACTTTTCAGAAAATTACCAAAAAAATTGATTTTTTTAAGTATGAATGTTTCAGTGAAAATGATTTAATCAGATAAAAAATTGATAAGTTTATGTATAAATTGGAGAAAATGTTATAGTAACGATGCTAAAAATGAAATATTTACTGGAAAAAAATTGGTTGCAATTTAAGAAATTTATAAGTACATAAATTAACAAAAAAAATGGATCAAGTTAACTGAGTGAAATTTTATTTTCAATAATTTTTATCGCATCTTTGGAATTTTTCTAATAAAATTTTCCAAGGGAGTGATTCGGAGGGGGGGGGGGGGGGGGTGAAATGAGGCTGGAAAGTCGAAACCCTTCAAAGGTAAAACTACGGTCTGTACTGAAAGTATATACCTAATTTCAAGAAACTAGCTCAATTTGGAGGGGAGTTATGCGAAAAACAAACTCAAATAATAAGAAAAAAACCAGTGCAATGGAGCTGAAAAGTCAGGACCTCCAAAAGGTATATCTAAGGTTCCTACTGCGTGTACAAAAATCCTATTTTTTCAAAATTCTGCCTCGTTTCGCTCGAGCATGTGCACAAATCTGTTCTGTGTATCTATATAATTCACTTCATTTATGTCACTAAAAAAAATTTGCCAACCCCCTACCCTGCCAGCCATTAGTGAAGAAATCCCAATGCGTAAATTTTTAGCCTGATTTTCTATGTCATATCGTCAATGAAAACCAGGCTGTTACAGTCTATCGACCAACGGCAAATGGGGGGGGGGGAAGGGAGATAGATGAAAAAAATCGTGGTGTATTTCGACTTTCTCGTTATAAAATTGCCTACTTAGGCATTCAAGTATGGTAAATTTGTCCTGGAAACAGATTTCTATTACTCATACGTCAAAAGGCCAACCATGATGGGAAAACATATGGACCAAAATATTGGATTACCGCTAATTCCAAGCATTTTGGGCTCGAGAGGACATAAATGTGTAATTTTTGTTGATATTTTTTTCTTTGTTGTGTTGAAAATCTTACCTTTTTTCCAAAAAATGATTCTAGAAAATTTGAAAAATTGCAAAAAAGTTTTTTCAAAATTTTTGTACGCACAATTTTTTGTCCAATTGTGAGGTTTTAATAATTTTGGGCGATAATTTTGTCATAAGAAGTCTGAGGTAAAATGAAATTGGTTCCCTAACAAAATATGATATTTATCCATAAATATATCATAAAAATTGCAAAAATGTTGCACCATTGAAACATTGTCAAAAAAAATGAAAATTGATCATTAGTCTTTTTGAGCCCGTACAGAATGTCATAATTTCCACGGTATTCACGTGGAAAGTACAGCATTCACGGGTCTATGTTTTCTATAAAAAGGGATAAATTATTTTTTCTCCAGATTTATCATGAACTCAGCTGAGTGTTTACTTTCCACTGAGTTGAAAATGCTCTAAGAATATTTTAGCTCTTTATGACCCCAAAGGAGGTTAGGCCAAAAACATTTTAGAAAATTGTTTTGGGAGTATTTTTTTTTTATTAACAAATTTCACACTTACTCAGATTTTATTATGCTTTAATTTTTTTAATGGCGTTTTTCGATTGTTTTCAGTTTTTTTTTTATTAGAATTGAGTTTTTCTGTTTTATAAAAATTTTCATGATTTTTGTAAATAATTTTAGATTATTGAATGAAAATTTTTATCGACGTAAGAGTAGCTGCGTAATTTTTTTTTTTTTTAATGAAATTATATTCTCGTTTCTAACAGATTTAATATAATTTTAATCATCAGTGTCGGTGATTCCGATTTAATGAAAAATTAAGGAACAGAGATATTGTATTTGAAGTTAAAAAGTGTCGCATGAAAACTCTTGCTATATGCGAGTTATAATTTCGAAAATGTTGCATATTACGAGCTGTTGATATGCGTTTGCAATACTCAGTATCGAAGATAAACAAGGTCTCCAAGGTCCTCTCTCTCTATTTTTTTTGTGTACATAAAAATTTAACCTTTTATTCGTAAACCAAACATACTGATAAGAAGATACGTATGTTTGCCTTTTTCATCTTATCTTTACATGTTGGTCTCCTAAGAATTCGTTGAGCTCAGGGATAGCTTACCTGCCACCTACCCCTTTCCCCTCACCTCCTCTCCTCCTCCGAGATAGCCCTGCTACCTTTGAAAACTGTTTATTTTCATTTGTATGAAACACATTACGTAATTTATCGTTTTATATTTAGTATACTTCTGAATGAATTCTTTTCATACATTTTTTTTTCCATCTCAATCGAATACAACGAAAGCCAAATTTGCACGAGCCAAATTATATGTGTATGTATAAGCTTGCGTGAAACATTAAAACAAACAAAAAAAAAAAAAAAAAAAAAAAAAAAAATACCTGCAAACGAACGAACGTACGTGTCATACAGAGGCACATTTTCAACTTCGCGAAGAATGCGGCTCGCAGAATATACACGAATAAAAGCATTTCCCAGCCGTAAAACTCATTGATATTGTAAAGACACTGACGTCAAAGGAGGTTTATGAGAAAATTCCATGCAAAAAATGAAACTCCGAGATTATAGATGAATGAAACGTACCTTTACCTAATTATACTGTATGTATATAGACGAGTAAATTCCGTGATCAAATTTTAAACTGGTGTATGATCTTGGTAAATTCAAATGCTGATGAAAAACTACATACATCCGTAATATTTTCATTTATTTGAATTTGCCCCTGCTTGTTCAAATTTTCAAGGATAGATGTAGTAAATTTTTCATCTCTACATTACTCACATGAACATTACAGTGTTTGTTAAAATACAGAATTTGGAATTTTTTGGAACCTCACGACCTAAAAAGTTTTGTTTGGCCCTAAAAATACCACAGCTAAATTTTCAGCCAATTTGAATAATATTGAACCGTGCCTCATCAGTGTTGAAGTTACGAACCAAACGCTACCAGCCTGGAGCCCGAGAAAGGTAATAACCGCCGCGACACGTAGTGGAGCAGGTCTATGTTATCGGACACCAATGACAAATACTTCAATTCGTTGGAAACGACGATTGATACTGATCGAAATAAAGGAGTATATTTATAAAAAAAGTTCAAAAATTAGTCTGTTCTTGAAATAAGCTCGCTATATTTTTCCCTGTGCTTGTGTTCATCAAAAATGACACTTGAACACGACTTAGAAGGGTCAAAATTGAGGACATATGTAAAAAAAGTTCGAAAATCGATCAGAAAAATATTTTCTTAAAAAAAAGTTCAGGAGCTTTCATTGTGAAAAAAAATTTATCTGGTCTATTTTCGAACTTTTTTTTCAAATACCTCTCCCCCCCCGTTTTGACCCTCTTAGGTCGTGTTCAAGCGATATTTTTGATGATCACAGCATAGCAAAAAAGTTAGCGAGTGTAATTCAGAAACCAAAACCACTACACCAAATCTGACACTGTGTTCAAAATCTACGACCTCGAATTAATCAGAATACATTTTTGTCTGAAAAAAGTGTCACTTAGGCTTCAAATTCTTTTTGAGAAAAAAGTTTTCAGTCTCATTTTTGAATTTCTTTTCATAAATATACCACTTTATTTCGATCAATACCAATCGTTGTTTCCAACGAATTGAAGTATTTGTCATTGGTGTCCGATAACATAGACCTACTCCACTACGTGTCGTGGAGGTTAGTACCTTTCTCGGGCTCCAGGCTGGTAGCGTTTGGTTCGTAACTTCAACGCTGATGAGGCACAGTTAATATTATTCAAATTGGCTGCGATTTTAGCTGTAGTGTTTTTAGGACCAAACAATACTGGGGTGGGGGGGGGGAGATTCCAAAAATTCCAAATTTTGTACTTTTAAGAAATATCTTAATGAACATAGGCTCATCAAGATAGACTGTCATGCGTGACTTTTTTTTTGAAAAATAGAAAAGGTGGACTTTAATCCTCCTCGGTAAATTTTGACCCAGATATGCTGTTTCCTTTAACCCAGCCTTGTTTTAAAAAAATGGCACCGATAAGATACCAGCTAACTTACGTTTATGTCTCGAAGTTATTTCTTGGACTGGTATCGAGATACTTAATTACTTACCTATTAGTATGTTGAAGTGCTCTGAAGAATATACGAGTGTATTAAGCTTAATTTCCTCCTGCTAATAAACAAGGTGTAACTACCAAGTAGCTACATTGTACTTACCTTTCGTATCTTGTAAGCTGTTTATGCTCAATGCTCGGATGATATTTTTGTACAGTGCCAGTATAATATGTTAATGTCGCTGTTGACCATATTGCGAGCCTTTATCTACATACCTTTATCTGTATAAAGATATTCGTGTACTTTTCCACTCACATATACATTGTAGGTAGGTAGGTGTAGTACAATTTGCAACATATTAGACTGGATTTTCGCGCACGAATGCATTAAAAGTGTGTACGTCTCGTATGTATAAATTGCATTACATGAGGTAAATATATTCGAAGTTTAACGTGATATGTATGCAGCATATTGCAATTTTAACGCAGCTCGTAATATCTCGCAAAATGTAATAATTTACAGCGTGCTGCAACCGTTACGAACATGTAAGTAATTATTATACGTATGTGGTGGTGTTTGGAACTGGAAAGAAGAACATTTGTAGTTGGTTGGTGTTCTTTATGGCACGCATACTCGATGCATAATCGTCCGGCCAACTACCGAGTACCATAAAAAAAAAGACAAAGTTTGTAACGCGATGTGCGTTGATTGATACCTAAGACTTTGAAGGTATAATGATGAGCCCTGGTATTTAATCCTTTTTATTTTTTTCCCGGAAGTAAACCCAGAAAATATTCAAAATCTATTAAAATTTCTCAAGACCACCAAGCTGACTTCCCTCCTCTAATGTAACCCATCTCTAGGCATACCACTCCTTTCGACCGTGCCTCTAGGCTAAGCTCCTGTACATGGCACGTTAAAAGATATAAAAAAAAATCCTTTGTTGAGCTCAACGTCGACCAAAATCAGTCAAATTTGAGCAGTAGGCTTGCATTGGCGGTAGATTTGATATTCTGGAGTAGGAATGACCTCGAGGTACAAATTCAGTTATGGGGAAGTGAGTGCTGAAGGGCTAAAATCGGAAAAAATGTTTCTTTATAACCCAATCGATATAAAATTCAAATTTCTGTAACATATACAAAAATCAGCCTCCTAGATCAATTAAAATGGAAGATATGAAGGGTTTTCTCCATTTTAACCTTGAAAACAGGATTTTATTTCCCCTACTTCCTCACCAAATTGAACCAACGAGTTGAAAGGCTATAGCAGGGTAAGGAAGACGATTTGCCCTTGGTTCTCAGAGTTCGAATTTTTCAAGAGTCTATTTACGTACTGATAAAAGATGATTTTTAACCATATTCGCAATTTTTCATCTCATCACTGGAGCTTGGAGTAGTAAAAGATTTTTGTATTAATTTTTTTTTCTCTGCAAAATTTTAACCGATGTTTTTCAAACTTGATATGAATGTGAAGATCCTAGGGGGGAGTGTTGAGGAATTTTTTAAAATTTTTCGGACCCTTAGTATGACTTTGAAGTGAGATTTGAAAACTTTGAAGGATCTTGTAGGTCCTCATATTAGAATTGGAAAGTCGAAAAAATTTTCTCGAGTTATTAAGAGTATTTTATACTTCCCATGTTTTTTTTTTTTTTTTAATTTTTCGGAGTGATGGTCCCCTCAAAAATAGGAATTATTTAATTCTGATATTTAACTAACGAAAAAAATGGGGTTTTGAGGGCTGTATAGGGGACCATGGCTCTAAAAAATTTGAAAAAAATATGAAAAGTGTAAAATACTCTTACAAACTTGAAAATTTTTTTTCGAGTTTCTAGTTCTTAAATGAGGGTCTACAAGTCCTCTCAAAGTTTTCGAAAACAATTTTAAAATCATACTAAAGGTTCGAAAAATCTGAAAAAATTCCACCATACTTCCCTTGCCCGAACTTTGAAAAAAATCTGTCAAAAATTTGCAGATAAAAAAAATTAATGTAAAAATTCCCTCTCCCCTAAGTTAGTTCATTTTTTACTGCTCCATCTTCACTGACGAAATAAAAAATCTCGAATATGCTTAAAAATCATTTTTCATCAGCGCCCAAAAATAGTCTCTCGAAAAATTTGAATCCTGAAAGGCAAAGGTTACTCGTCCTCCTTACCGTGATATAGCATTTGGTATGCGAGCTTGGTAGGGGCTGTAGGTGTGCTTGGGGGGGAGTCGACTTCACAGATTCATTGCTCCTCTTTAAAACCTCAAAATGTGATTTTTGATTAGGTTTTCTTAATTTTTGAGTTTGTTCCTCGCATCACTCCACCCCAGATCGATGTAGGAAGTTGAAATTTGGCGTGTATGTGCCTCATATAGGTTTTGACTTTTCAGCTTTATTTCACCACACGCCCCCCCCCCCATCAAAAATGTAGATTTTTAGTCGGTTTTCCTTATTTTTTGAGTTTATTCCTTGCATAACTCTCCTCCAACTTGATCTAGGGGGTTGAAATTTGGTATACAAATTTATTATGGATCTTGGATGTGCGTTTTGGGGATTTCAACCATTTACTTTAATACCTACCTTTACCCCTGCCCCCTCTTTTTTTATTCCATGAGTGAACAATTCAAATATCTTCTTAATTTTTGAAAATCAGGTTCAGAAAGCGTCGAATTTTTTTATTTTATAAAATTTCATAATATTATCATCGTTTATGCGTTGAGACTTGGGAGACTGGTAAGAACTTGTAGTAGATACCTTAACATATCCAAAACTACTCTTTGCTGTTTTGCTTCTTCACGATGCGATGTAAGTCTACGTATTATCTGCTTATGTGTGTAGTTTTTTTTTTTCATACACTTCTGAATATCGCGTGTTAACTTTATCATTAGGTTATTCGAATGTCCGGAAGTACTTTATCAATTTCATAAATGGAATTATTAAAACGTAATTAAATGTATAGGATAAGGGGGAATTAAAAGAGAAGAAAAAAAAACAAATGATGGAATGGGTAGAAAGACATTGTATGCTAACAAATAAGTGTTTCGAGGCATTGAAAAAAAATTTTTATATTTTCACAAAATTTTCTCAGTAAGACTTACTTATATACAATTACTATGAATACGAATAGCAAGAATGGATTTCAGACTACCGCGACTCGACGAGGTTATAGGATACTATTACTATGCATAAAATGTATGTAGTATGTATGTATATTGTGTACTTGTACCAAGTACCCCCCATCTTCGTATTACTGTACCATTATAGCAAGTACTCGCTATTTATTGAAAAATACATAACGTATACTCATACTCTTATATTCTTCTCGTAGGAGCTGGATATATCGCGAAATGAGTCGTAAATTATTTAAACGGACAAGAACAACATGAAAAATATTATTCTTATTCTGTTTATTGCTTTAGTACAACCACTATGTACACTTACTCGTATTTTTATCGAATAAAATGATTTATATGCCAATTTTATACCGTAACATTCGCGTAAATTGCAAAAAAAAAAAGAAAAAAAATTGAAAATTAAAAAGAAGTGAAATTTAAAGCATGGTTGAAATAATTATTTTTCAAAATTTTTTTTTAACGAAGTAGATAAAACACTTTGAAAAAAAAATTATAATGTACTAATTATCGTGTCCGACGCGACGCGACCCAACGACGTTGTCTGTAGTGAAAAATTTTTCCGTTAAACTAGTCCTTGAGAATGCTGGCGAATTTTTACATACTTAAAAACGTTTTTAGGTTAGTATGATACCATACCAGGTACTCTTGTTGTATCGGTATAGCTTATTCATTCAATGTGTGGCTTGTGTACCTAATCTATCTATATTGCATATTCAGGAGGTTTTGCTTTTTTTTTTTTTTTTTTTTTTTTTTTTGTCGAGTTTATCACCGAGATAGTAAAGTTGTTAGAGTTATTAATGAGCTAGGTGATGGTTGGTGGCGCTGACCGATGTTGCAGGATTGAATTGTATGGGTTATATATTTTTACGAGAATTTATGGGTGAAAGTATGTAATATATTGAAGGCTGACGAAGTTCGAAATGAAAATTTAGGTGAGCGGATCGATTGTGGAATTTTATTCATTTTTTTAGAGTTTTACGAAATTTTCGAAGGTTAAAATTGTGCTGTGGGTGCAAGGTAGGTACAGGGCGAAGTTGAATTGCCGTTTAAGATGGAGGAAAACGGGTTTTCAAAATTTTAGTTCCGCAGTAGATCAAGCAATACTTTGAATATTGATTTGGAAAAATTTTATCCACTTTTCTATCATACAAGTGCGAAAAAAGGAGCTTCCACGTGGTTATCTGCAGTGCCATTGATACTACAAAGATGATAAACTTCTTTATAATGTAGAAAGATGAAGAAATGATTTTATCCTGAAAATATGCTTTTTATCAATAACAAGGGAAGTATGCGTTGTATTAGACTTCGATTTTGATGTAACTTAGACAGTTGAAAAGTGCATGTCTCAAAACCCCAAATTCAAATATTTAGCCGCCTAAGTTAATTTTTCGAATTTTGTCGAATTTTCCAAGTTTTCCCCCCGCAGATGACACTGGTAACATGGTGTAAATTTTGAATAATTCTTTAAAATTTTGTAAAAAATCGAATAATGCACTTTGGCAACTAAGATTTTGGCTGAAATCTCCTCTCACGGTGTACTTTCAATGGTCAGATTTTAAGGGAAGGTTTCCTCTTTATATTTGCTAGTGCCCGTTCCATTGTTTTCTAAAACAAAATCGAAATTTCAAAAATACCACAATAATAAAAACATGAAACGAATGATAGAAGTAGGGCCTGTGTGTATGAGTTGCGAATTGATAAAAATGCAATTCATAGCCTTTTTTCAAAAATATTCAAAAAATTGAAAAAAAAGCACTTTGGCAGGCTAAAATGTTGGCCATAACTTTTTCTCATGAATAGATTAATTTTAAGGAAAGATTTCAGCCTGACACCTTCGAGTGCTCTTTTATCCCGTACTTTTTGCATGTGTAACCGAAGTTAAAATCTCGAAAGGAGACTCTAAGGTATCAGTTTCAAACGTTTCCCCAACATTTGTCCATCAAAAGTGCACTATTCATTTTCCGAAAATCACTGATAAAATGTATTTTTTATCTTTATGGAAAAAAGTACCAAAAACGATTCTCAAATTAATCCTCAGAACTATTGGAAAAAATTTTTAAATGCCTATATTTGATTTGACTGGCATTCAAACATTTTTTATGATTTAAGTAAATTGAAATTATAATCCGTAAAGTTTATGTAATGAATTTTCTCCAATTTTTTTATATTTTAAAAAACTTTTGGGGTGTGAACTGATGGGTGACCAACACACATCATTCATAAATTGCTTGTAATTCAGAAACTAAAATAATATATTTTTTAGCAAAGATAAAATCTAACATAAATTTACTTTTTTTGGTCCGATTTTCCCATGGCCCACACTTACCCTCGAATTACACGGTCCTATACTCCTCCGGCAGAAGATTTCCATCTTGGTGTATCAGTGTGTGTTATTTTTTTAAGCTAAAAAACATTTTTATTAGGAAAGGTACGGAGGAGAAAAGAGGGGGTAAATTTGATTCTCTTCGGTTTTGAAATTAGGTCAGATAAATTTTTCCATAATTTTAGAATTTTCTTAAGTCAATTATTACAATTTGTATATGAAATACGTAAAATTTTATAGTTGGTATTTTCTCTTATTCCCCTCCCCCTCCCCCCGTCATTTATTGAATAATTCTATTCTAGATAATAATAATAATTGGTCTTTGCTTCTCCTACTCGCATTGACATTAATTTTGAATTGTAAAAATGAAACGATGATGGATTATAAGATGCAGGGGGGAGGGGGGTTCCCAGGAAGAAAAATCTTCAACGATGCCAAAATGAAAGCATTTTAGAATTTTAGAGTTTTCAAGTTGAGGTTACGATGATGGTGAAAATACATCGTTAAGGGAACAAAAGGCAAGCCTGTCGCAGGAGTTATGAAAATCGACATAGGTATTGGCATAGATCCGTAGTAAATATACATAGAGGTGAATTCAACGTACCCCGTCTAAGCCCCAATTTACCCCCAGAGTTGGTGTTGTACAGAAATCAAAAAATTGAACAAATGAGCAACTTTAAAATTTTGATCCATTCATCGATCCAAGTAGCGTATCTTGTAGACAAAAATTTTTCCAACAAATTTTGTCTTATACGTATTTTGCCCATCTTCGCTATTGAAGGGGTAACATTCCTTCGAATTTTATAAACCCCTTCAAATAATCTAAATGGGTAAATTTTTTATATAAACAAAAATGTTGTAAAAGTTGCCTGCTACAAGGTCTGCTATTCAGAACCACGATTTGGATAAATTTTTGGTTCCCAAAACTTTAAACAAGGTGGGGATGGTTATTGGGGCAATGTAAAATTTTGCCTAAATCTTGATTTTGAATAGTAAACCTTGTAGTAGGCAACTTTTGTAACATTTTTGGTTATGTATAAAATTTGCCTATTTTAATTATTTGAAGGGGTTTATAAAATTCAAACGAATGCTGCTCCTTCAATAATGAACATAGGCGAAATATGTACATGACAAAATTTCTTTGAAAAATGTTTCTCCACCAGGTCCATCCCTTGGATTGATGATTGGATCGAAGTTTTGAAATTGCTCATTTGTTCAATTTCTATGTGCCCGTATAGCGCCACTTATGGGTAAAAATGGAATTGGGGGGAGGTACAATTTAATCATTACATTTTGTAAATGTTACCCTGACACGAATGAAGAACTATTCATTTATGATTTCTTCACTCATCAAAGCTGAATATTTGAAAGAGCAGGGAATGATCACTTTTTTGATAACAATCTTCCAACTGTTTGAAATTGCAAATTTTTTTAATTTTCTGTTTCTCATTAATAACAATTTTTTTCCCCTATTCCGATACCTACACTAGGATTTTCTCAACATCGCATGGTCCCTTCTTTCCACTAATTAATTGGTCTAATTTGCATAATAATTATCTAAATTTTTAATAGTCACGTAAAACCCGCATTTGTTCTCTTACAAATCCCATAACTGATAGCTTATCTGTACCTAATGAATTCAGTTGAAAAATTGTCTGTTTCCGAGTTGCGATTTCACGAAATTATTTAAATGAAAAATCGTTCAAAAATTACGGTTTTATTTTTTTACGGTGGTAAACTTGAAAGTGGAAATTTCAAAGAAGTACCATAGCTGGTGGCGGCTACCTACGTGATATCTATTTGTTAGTGACCCTGTGGTCAAGGCGAAATAGATCTTCCAAGTTGATGGCTAATTTACTTATTGCAAATGCATAACTCATAATTGTTTTCTTTTTTTTTTTTTGTATTTTGGCTAAAACCATTACATATACTTGAATTGCTGTAATGTACGTACTATGTACGTTGAGAAATATTATGTTAAATTTCATCGTTGTATTAGCTGGCCGGTTAATTCGCATTTCAAGAGCTGACGGCTGCAATTCGCAATACTAATTCGTAATTAAATTCTCATGTATCATGGTGACTGGAGGTAAACTTCCGTTCACAATCTAAACTCCACGTACTGTATACATAATACCTACCAAATGTACCATCCATATAGGTTACTTGAACGTTCAGCTATACTGCATGGACTACAAGACGATTTATTTATTTTAGTATATGTTCCTTTGGAGAGGAGATACGACGACGGTAGAAAATTACGAACCTCAACGAGGCTTAATTTTCGTCAATTTTAAGGCGTTTAATTGACATATAAAATAACGGATCGTGCGAAATTATCGTAGGTATTCTCAAAATCGAGTGAGTACTCGGTTAAGATGGATACAGCTCGCTCATCTTCACTGTACGATTATTATTCCCATGTGATTCCTATTAGAACTGTAAGTACGTACGTACGGGTACCGAACATCGGTTAAAATGAGGTGAAAAAATGTCATTATTCCCGGCCTTATTGACGTCATAAGACGATATCAAGTACGATTAATATAATTTCATCCAAATGTCCGATTTTTCTCACGAGCTAAATGTGTAAATGTTGACTAGGTCACGGGTCTATAAGATGTGCGATGCGGTATGCTAGCGTAACGGTGACGTAAATCGGTGGTCAATGAGAAAAATTATGTACTCATCGAGTGCAAAATTTTTAATATTTTTTGTTTAATTTTTTTTGGTACAACTTATACGAGGATTTTTAGGGGAACCGGTAATAGTTGCGATGAAAGGATGTAATAAATATTATCGGTGGCGGCGTCGTCGTCCTCGTTGCAGACTGTTTCACCGGTATCGGTACGGCGGGCCCGGCCTGGCACATAAGACGAGGCGAGAGAAACAGGTGATGGTGTAATGCGTTTGCAGAATGTCAATTATTATGTATGTACAAGTACTTCATTTCACAGTAAGTAAGTAATGAGTAAAATAAAGTAGCTACCTACGAAGTGCGAATATTTACTGCAAATTACATTGTTGTTGTCGTGCTTATACGAGGGATAGCGTGACAGTGGTGGCGTGTGATGGTGGTAGATATATTTGTACTGGACGTATTATTGAGAGAGGTTCGGGTTTATATTTTACACAGCTTAATAGTGCCAGGGGTTTGAAAACATTTCACCACGTAAGACTGCGGTTTAGTAAGCACTGAATTTAAAATGCCAGGTTTATAGGATATATTACCTACCTGTACGTGTACGTGTATGTGTGTTTGTGTGTGTGTGTATGCTTATACCAGTAGCTCTATTAATTAAGTTTAAATCATCGTCTTATGTAATAAACCGTACATGTGGAAGTTTGGTAGCGGTTCTTGTTTGTCGAGCTTGAACGAAGACTAATTCGGGAAACGATATTTGTACGTTTAATTTTTAATCGTGTGTTTTGTATATGTGGCTGTGTGTGTGTGTGTGTGTGTGCGTTTGTGCATGTGTGGAAAATTACTCTCGAGCAACGATCAATGTATTATAAAATATAAAGTTACATACTCGTATACTACCTATATAGGTATATACGAATTTATACGTATAGGTAGGTAGGTAGGTAGGTAGGTGTACATGATTAAACAAATTTAATGGTGTTTTTTTTTCTCTTTTTCTTATTATTTACGAGCTTCATTAAGTTAATTCGCGATATTTAAATTCCTGTGGTTTACATCGACTCGAATGATTGGTTAGCTGAGTCGAGCAGAGGGGGGTAAATTATCTGGTAATTTTTTTTAACGCCATTAAAGCCTATTGTGGATCGACGAGTCGACTTCTGTTCCATTATTATTAGCTCTATGTACATCTAAAGGAGTGTTAACCTTACAGCAGCCCGCATTGCTCATCTTATTCTGGTACAATAATCATGAGCATCGAGTACCTAACCTACTGAAATAATCGCTGTGTGTAAAATGTCGTCCGAGTGAACAGGAAATTACTCGTTGCGTTTAGTGACAAGGAAGTGCATTTCATTGGAGGAAATTTTTTTTTTTTTTTAATCCCCTATGGATAAATCAGCCCTGTTTTTACAGAAGCTGTTATATTATACGAAGTTGTTACGATTACGAAATGCCTAATTTTTTTAAAGTATCATACGTATAGTGTACGAGTATGATGCATGTAAAGTAAACATACCTTATTAATATTAATAATTGGTAGCAAACCGGTTCATCTACTTTGATATTGCGTGCGGTTTTTCGCGCGGTATTTTCATCCTTTTTTTTTTTTCGCGATACGAGTAAATTTTTCAGGTATTTGAACTATATACTAAGTATTATATAGTATATGCGTCGTAAAAAGGGTATGTACTGGTGAGGACCTACCTATATACCTGTGGTAGGTACAGTGCATAATTATTGTAAACAATTTTTAGCATCAAGGTTGAATTTTTTTCCCCCTTCTAAATTGGATTCGAAGGTACAGTGTAGTGAAAATAGGGCTCGTGAATGTAGTATTTTGTACTTCAGGTATAACAGCTAACTTACCTATATTCACATAGTTGGGTATATGAAATGGATCAGATGTTCTCGTTGATTGCAATTTTTATCATTTTATTAACATATATAAGTACAAGCTGATTAAAAAAATGTATTTTTATTTTTTTTTTTGTTTTTTTTTTTGTTTTTAACGTAATTAACCTTTAATGCGATCGATGCCAGACGAGCGAAGCAAAGAGGTACAATACTTAGTACGAAAAATTCATCAACGAGAGCTGGAAATGGTTGTTGGCAATTGGCGTTTCCTTCGAGTTATGTGATGGGCTTTCGTATACATTGTGGTTATTAATTATTGCAAGTCGATTGAAGGTTTGGGTGCAGTTAATAATGGGATGCGATTCGAATGAATGTCGATTCGTTCAGTGAAAGGCAATAACCTCGAATCGTTATGCAAGCAGGGTTACCAACGGTGAGTGGAAATGAATGGTGGAAGGATTCCGTGAGGAGGAGTGTGAAGAAGAGGAAGAGTGATTTTTGAAGTGGTAATAAGTGGTGGGAATTTTTCATCGTGTTGATTGGATGTTGTTTTGGTGTTCAGCTGCTAAGTTTTTATTTCAGTTTTAATTATTATTCCGTATACTGAGTGAATTGATGAATTTTTAAGATTTTTGCTCAATATAGCTTCGAAGTGATTAAATTGCGTGAGAGAAGAGGGGGAAGGAATAGCAAAGTTTTGTAATTTGTTAGAGTAGTATAAATATTTTGAACGAGGAAAGCCAAAAATTAGCAGTTTTTGGAACAGTTGTTTCATACATGTACATACTAATTTTTTTTTCGCTCTAAAATGGCCTTTTAAATTTAAAACTTTTTTGAAGAATATTTAGAGTTTTTTTTGGCGATTTTTTAATTGTAAAATCATGTTTTAAGTGATTTTTCTTCTCGAAAATTGCAAAAAAAAAATCAAGAATTATAGAATTTAGGAAAAAATTTAAAAAAGTTCTTATGTTGCAACAAAAATGGTGGAAAAATTACTCAAAATGTTGTTTATGTTATTTTTAAATGCAAAAAATCGTCAATAATAAAAAAAATCATCAAAATATTTGTAAAATTATAAGAAATTTTTTATGTGAGAAAATGAGAGAAAAATCTTGCATTTTGTGTGTAAATCAATAAAAAAAAAATCACATGAAATATGTATTTTTTCATCTGTAAAAATCGCAAAAAAAAAATCATCAAAAAATTTTTTTAATTTCAAAAAAATTATCTAAAAGCCATCATACATTTGCTAAAATGAGAAAAATTTGTTTAAAAATGTCAATTTTCATTCATGAGGTGGAAAATTATGGAAGAATGGATCAGAAAATGTCACTTCCCAGGTTGAAACATTAAAAACAAATTTTCCTCCATTTCCCACCTTAAAAAAGTTGAAAAAAATTTTTTGAAGATTTTTTTTTGTTTTTTTGATTATTTTAAAATACCTATTTTGAACGATTTTTTCGTCATTTTTACGCCTCAAAACAGAAAAATTGAAATTTATTTGATTTTTTCGTGTATTTTATCATTTTACTCTTTTTTTGATGATTTTTTTTTGATTTTCACGATTTTTGAATCTTAAAATGGCTTATTTTTGAGTCTTAAAATGGTGTATTTTTGAGTCTTATTTTATATTTTTTACGTTCTTGAAAGACTATTTCGCACTTTTTGAACTTTTGAATGACTTTTTGGAAGATTTTTTTGATTTTTTTTTAAATACATAATGGTATTGGGGACAATTTTTTCATCAATTTACACGTTTTTTGACAATTTTTTCGACTTTTGCGGTTTTTAGTTGTAGAATGTATTTTTTACGTTTTTGATAGTTTTTTTTCGCATTTTTTGATCTGGCGAATGACATTTCGGAAATTTTTTCCATCATTTTCACCTTGTTAAGTTAAAAGCCAACTTTTTATCGAAGATTTTTCGGGGTTTCAATATTTTTGAAGTACAAAACTAAATTTCAACATCAACATTTTACTTGCTTTTTAAAGATTTTTTTCATTATTTTTGTTTTTTGGAGTTGAAGAAACAAATTTTGAACCAAAATTCTCATCATTTTACACATTTTTGAACATGTTTTTTCAGTTTTTAATGGCATTTTGGACGATTTTTTCATCTCTTCACATGCAGAATGTAAAAAATTAAAATTTTTTGAAGATTTTTATCATATTTTTACGTTTTTTGAGTTCTGAAATGATATTTTTATTTTTAAATTTTTTTTAGGGGTCGAAAGTGTAAAAGTTCTGTTTTTAGTGTGTTTTTTGTGCTTTTGAGCTATGGTGATGCCAGAAATTACTCAAAAGAATGGGGTTTCCACTTTTTGTATGTATTATTTTTTGAGTCTGAATTTATAAAAATGAATTAAACGGAAAAGCGAAATTTTGAAAAAAATGTAGTTTTAAAGAAAAAAAATTCAACACAAATGTAAAAGTTTTGCAAAGTTTTTCGATCTCAAGGAGAAGGGGTCCAGACACCCCCCCCCCCTACACACACACACACATCCAATGCTTTTAAGCGATTTTATCAATGTATTACACGAATTTTTTTATTTAATTTTTTGAGATGTAAAATGATATTTTGAACGGATTTTTACTGTTTGAACCCGAAAGAATAGCGATTGCTTTAACATTTATTTTTTATTTTTCAACGTCTCTGCAGTTTCAAAGCGATATTTTGAGTTCTTGTTCATTTTATCCATAAACTTGAATGTACCTATTTCGATTCAAAAATATAAAAAAAATCATACTACAAATGCTCTTAATAATTCTGAAAAATTAAACTTCGATATTTTTCATCTCTGAACTTTTCTTAAATTATTCTGTACCCCGCTTTTATTTTTCTACTGTTAACAACAGCTCTGAAAATTTCACCCATTTCGTCCCTTCGAAGCAAATACGTATTATAATCGTGCATACAGTCATTTTATCAATTTTTTTTTCTTTTTTTTTTTGCTGAAAAATGCGTGTAATATTTTACATATCTTTACCGGTGACAGGAACCGGTTTGCGAGCCGGTACCTATACTATGTGTGATACTCGCATATATCAAAATTATGTGATAAGTTGATTGTGTATACTTTTACTTATACAGCTAAATATGTATTTATTGTATACCCATATCGTGTACTCATGTATTATACACACAATACATTTCATAGGTGTAAGGTAGCTAGTTATCTTATACAGCTCACACTACACTTCGTACGGGACGAGCAAAGAAAAAAAGCACCTAGCGCAACATTGACATTATTTTAACTCGAAATTACACGCATCAGTTGTTCATAAATCACACAACAAAAAAAAACTAGAAGGTCCGGTGAGGTGACGACAGTTGGCGTTAACGAAAATTATCATAATTCGTAATATAACGAGTTATTTTTTCAAATCGACGACAAAAAGAACGATTGTTTGAGGGAAAATGAGCTGACGTTTCTTATTCGCGTATTATCGCGTTTCTAGTATAACCATTCCCTGCGTATATCTTGTGGATTTTTAGACGTCACAGTCGAGGTGCTGTTTTTATTAGGCATTTATTAATACATAATATTTACATGTTATTATAGTGCCATTTTTTCTAGCCTCTTTCCCTTCGGAGAATCCAGTCTTCTTTTCTTTAGAAATGCAAATATCTCGCATTCTATTATTTTTACAAAAATAAAATTCAAGTAATCGTTTCTCCCTGAAGGATTCTCTGCATTTTTGGTTATTACAAAAATTGCAATTAAGCATTTATCAATACATAATATTTACATGTTATTATAGTGCAATTTTTTCTAGCCTCGATGCAAATATCTCCCGTTCTATTACTTCTACAAAAATAAAGTTCAAGTAAAAGTTTCTCCCTGTAAAATTCTCTACATCTTTGGTTATTACAAAAATTGCATTTGGAGCAACCTTTGCGGCCCAAATCATAAAAATGTATTTATCGAAGTGCTCAAAATCAAGTTATTTTCGTTTATTATGAAAAATATCAAACGTAGCACGAAACCAAGCGATCATAAAAAATATTTAGGATACAATTTTACATCTAACATGCTAACCAAAATACCCACATCCCTCACCAGCCATTGGCAAGCCCACCTGACTATACCAACGTTCAAAATATATGTTTCGATCCTGCCCGCAGATTGGAAAATTTCGTCAAGGAACGTGTTGGGGGTCTTTAGAAATATTTTCAAGCACCAGAACCACTTCTAAAAACTATCCTCAGATTCACATTCAGATGGTTAAATTACCACCATCTGGGATACGAGGAGTGGAGGGGGACGGGATGAAATGTGGTTGTTGCACTTGAAAATATTTCTACATACCCTCAATTAGGTTTCAGGATAAAATTCTTCGATCTGTAGACAGGGTCAAATCACTTAGTTTGAATGTTGGTATGAAGATCAATGGTTACTGATAGGCGTATGGGGGGAGGGGTGTGGGTATTTCGGTTAGCATATTGGATGTAAAATTTTATTCTAAATACTTTTTGTAATTACTAGTTTCATCATGCTATACTTAATAATTTTTATAATAAACGAGAATAACTTCATTTCGAGCACTTCAATAAATATACTTTTATGATTTGGGCCGCAAAGGTTGCTCCGAATGAAATTTTTGTAATAACCAAAAATGTAGAAAATCTTTCAAGAAGAAAGTTTTATTTGAAAATTTTTTTTGTAGAAGCGATAGAAGGAGAGATACGTGCATATTGGGGAAGGGCTAGAAAAAATACCCTCCGAGCTTATTATTTTTGCGTTAATATGGTTACTGATAGGCGAACGGGGTGAGGGGTGAGGGTATTTCGGTTAGCATGTTGGATGTAAAATTTTATTCTAAATACTTTTTGTGATTACTAGTTTTATGCTACACTTAATAATTTTTATAATAAACGAGAATAACTTGATTTCGAGCACTTCGATAAATACATTTTGGATATGTGGGGCGCGAATATTGCTCCGAATGCAATTTTTATAATAACCAAAAATGTAGAAAATCTTTCAAGAAGAAAGTTTTATTTGAAATTTTTTTTTGTAGAAGTGATAGAAGGAGAGATACGTGCATATTGGGGAAGGGCTAGAAAAAATCCCTCCCCCAGCTTATTATTTTTGCGTAAATATACCTTCAGATTAAGAATCAGTCGTCAAATTGCTTTTTACATTTGATACGAGCGGAAGCCTTGTGACTATTTTTATGGTGTGGTCTTCTTACGTTAGTTTGCCAGGAAGATGAAAAAAAAAAAAAAGGTGGGGGCTATAACTGTAGATACCTATGTAGATGAAGAAGAATGCATTCGATGATACCGAATATACTGGATGACACGAGGGTGCATGTGGATAAATTGTTATGGGTATCTATTGCTCATTACTATGTAGTTAATTATATGCGATAAGCGGTGACCGTAACGTGATAAAAAAAGAAATATGCAATGATAATAATTTATTTCGATGCAAAATGTCTCATTAGTATGTGTTTTCTATCCGTTTATTTTTTACATATGTATTCATATGTACCATAACATCCTACTCGATATTATTATGTTAGGTATTCAAATTCCAATCTGAAAGAGCAAATTGTACACGCGAGCTTTGGCAACGTAGTCAATGGGATTGGGATCGATGGTGCGGCTAGAAGAGAAGGAGGTATCTTCTAGCGGAACCGTCTATCAAAAGATCGTTTATCAAATTAAATACGCCATTTTCCAGCATATAATAAAGATTGTAATCCGTTGAAGCATTTTTTGATAATTGTGTGAATTGTAGTATAATGGTCTAGCTACAGGACCTACCTGTACCTCCTTTAGCTATGCAGTCGGCGATATTTATCCGTTTACCTTACCATTAATGTGTCAACTATCCGAAGTTCCGAACACTAAATGGTACCGGTTTCGTTGGAATTATTAAGAGGAAAAAAAATTCGCTCATTATGAGGAAATTGTCGAATGCTTTGCTTATACCCAAATGCGGATAATCTCGTTTATGCAATCTAATCGCCTGCGCTTGCAAGACGCGATGTCATTGTGTCGGTGTACGTGTGTCTCCCGCCTCCACTCCCCTTCTGTAACTCACATAGTCGGCAGGTATAGACTAATCGAGCCATGTACGTGTATAAGTGCGCCAACACGTTGATAAACAACAATGTGTCCGATCTTGGAAGTAGTGTTGGGAAAATACGGTTAGACTTGCTTGGAATAAGCGAAAGAAAGAGTACACCTTGTAGCTGACGAGGTGAAGACTGCAGAGGAGGGGGGGCCGATTTCGATACCTATAATACTTCAACGTGAGATCGTAAATATCATCTTCGGTACAATTTATTTGGAATTTGTCCAAAGTGAGAATTTAGTTTAAACGTGTTATTCACATTGATGAAACATCTTCCTATATAACCATCCTACGTTCTCGAATCGGTATAGAGAGGTACCATCGTACGTACGAATATGAGGATGTATTAGTGTGTGTGTGTGTGTGTGTGTGTATACCTAGCTACACCTAGTCGTCGTATATATTTATCTACACGAAATATAACCGTAAGTGTATTATATAAATTAAAATTGGAAATCTTCTTCGTGGTATCTAATGTGTGTATATGTGTAAGACCACGTATATTTGAAAACGAATTAATTATCAGCAGGTGAACTGTGTGTGATGTGATGTGATGTGGTGGCGCTGGGAAACGTGCGCGAGATAGTGTCGCGGTACCAATAGCTACCTTACGGCGGAAACAGGAAACCGATCGAGGCTAGACTGATGAAGTGAGTGAGACTTGGACTGGTTCGGTCGTATTAGAGACTTATGTTAAAAAGGCACACATATCTATTTGGTAGTTGTTTTTTTTTTTTTTTTTCACATTCGTCAACGTGTATTTTTTTTAGAATTACATATTAAGATTTTATGCGGATGAATGAAAATTTTCACTGTGTAGTGATCAATAAGATGAGGGTGCTGGTTTTACGAATGAAATCGAACAAATAATATGGTGTTGAATGTGGAAACGGTACACGTGTGAGGTGGTTTTTTTTTCTCTCGATTTATAAACGATTGATGCTGGATGATGTTATAGAGTATTTCAGGAAGGTTGTAAGATGTGAAATTGAATATTCGAAATGTTGGTTTGTCACAGATTTTTCAATCTGGTAGAAGAGATGAGTCAGCAAGTGCGGTCAAGTTGTGAAAATTGGCTTACCTATTTATGCGGAGCATGCGATAATGTAAATTTCATTCGACGAAAGAAACCTATTGCGTTGAAGACAACAATTATAGAAGAGGTGAAAAGTGAAACGTAATAAGTCCATTATTGAAAATTTTTGAAAAAAGGCCAAAAACTAGTACTCAAAATGCTGCGTTTAGACAAGTTTTCCTAATTTTATTTTGCAGTTTCTCCCATTTTTGAAATCGTTTGCGAAGTCTGTCAATGCTACCACTCGATTCCTCGTTGAATTTCACTGAAAAAAAATTGAATTTATTAGGTATTGCTTTTCACCTCCTTAACTTATGATACCAGGGTAATAGGCTAAAGTTGGATATAATTTTACGATTGTTTAACTCAAAATGTTACCTCATAGACTAGCTGTACTCTCTTTAGCTTATGGGATTGAGTCCACTACGACGTTTTAATTTTCATGTGGGGTGGGGGGGCGGGCGGAGATGAAGTGAATAGGTTGCGAAATTATGTCACATAAACCTGGTAAAAATTTGGGTATTGCCTGCTCCCAAAATCGATTCAAAATTTCAAAATTCACTGAAGAAATCGACAGAAAATTTTAATGAGGTGCAGATTATGCTAAAAAAATGGAAAAAAATCATTTATTTCGGGATTTTATGGAAATGAGAAAGCAATGAAGATATGCTTTCATTTATTGTAAAATTTCGTATTTTTCGCGAGAAAATTAAAAATAAATGATTTTTTCCCTTTTAAAACATAGTTTTGTACTCGCTAAAATACGAAAAAAAATTGTTAAAATTTCGTGGTTCACTGTCACACATTATTACGAAAAAATTCAAAAAAATAAATTTTTTTTCGATTTCTTTCGGAAATTTTAGAATTTTAAATCAATTTGGGAACCAGCAAAAGTTAAGTTAGAGACTACAAATTTTTCGCTCGCCAATTTGACGTCATTTCGCAACTGTTTTTCCTTTACCTGTCCAAATTTCAAAGAAAACCTGAAATTGATACACTTTAGCAAGCCCGTGCGAATGATTGGTCGAAGGGGAAGGTTTGAGACCTAAATTCCAATTTTCATTGTTCATAAATTTCAATATTTTTGATATCGTGTAAAAAAAATACATGTACCCGGGCGAAGCGAAGGCGGAAAATTTGGAAAAAATTGTATTTT
The DNA here is from genome assembly GCA_900060175.1 of Ferrisia virgata. NCBI lineage: Eukaryota > Metazoa > Arthropoda > Insecta > Hemiptera > Pseudococcidae > Ferrisia > Ferrisia virgata. The sequence goes on along the minus strand of FIZR01014718.1, from coordinate 5,588 downwards.
TAATCATTAAAAACTGCATTTTGACAAATACTTGAGTAATTTGTGCAATTTTTTTGGACTTGATGGCCAAGGTTTGCGCCGTAAAATGGACCTGAAAAAAAAAATTCATCGAGATGGGTTGCTTTTTCTGCCTGATTTTCATAGGATATTGCAATCACGCTGTGGCGTAAATACGGAAGCGAGTCTCGGATTTGAACCCTCTTCCCCTTCCACCCCTCAGCGATTTTTTTCACATAAAAAATAATTTTTATACGCGAAAAAACGATGCAATTCAGCGTTTTGAGCCTAGAATTATGTCAATGCACTCATTTTTTGACCCCTGACTATCAAAATTTTGCAAAAATTTTCCGCTTGTTTCGTTTAGACCTGCGTATTTTTGACTTTCGAAATAAAATTTAAGCCAGCCCCCCCTCTCCTTTCCCCCTGCCCCTCGATATATACGTGGGCCAATCTCCAAAAATTTCAAGATTTAAACCTAATCACTCGCTCAAAAAGTAATTTTTGGAGTCTGTAAGAGAACCAAATGAGGCTAAAGTGACGAAATCGCCGAGAACTACATACAAACAATCCACTAAAACATTACAAATCTTAGCAAAGAGGGAAGGGTATGAAGGAGTAATGCGAAAAATCACTTTTTTTCAGCCTCAAAATGGGCTGATTTTCGGATACGGTTTACAACTTCTGATTCTGTATCGATTGCTTTTAAAACAATCAATACTTTTTAGCACCCCTTCTTCAAATTTGTCCTTGACTGAATTTCGACCCAAGGTCCAACCCTACTCAAATCTATCTAGCATATCAAATTCATTTTTTCTTCTCAACTCAATAGAGGACTTTTAGCCTGTTTCAGAGTTCAGCAGTTTAGTCCCGGACAACAAAGGGTTAAATAAATGACGAATAATGGTCAAATTGTTTGAATTTATAGATCAGTATTTTTTCTCAGAGAGTGAGTCAGCGGGGGGGGGGGGGGGTGATCATTAGGGTTACAATTCAGTCGAGAAAATATTTAGGTTTTTAATTCCTCGGATTTATTGAACCTCATTGTAAATTTATGCGAACACCATCGACACAGATGATGAAATCATGCTTATGGATTTTCTATTTCATCTCGGGAAAGAAAAAATTTGAATTTTTCAAAACTGCAAAAATAAGGCCTTTTTTTGTTTCCAAACTGTATGTAAAGTCTAGAAATCAAAATATAATTTTCATAATCACTGACAAAATCTGTACAGTCATCAAACTTTTCTTTTTTTTGGAGAAAATTCGATTCTTTATTCGTCATCTGGGATACGAAAGTATGTAAATTTCTAGTTTAGTTTTTTTTCTGTTGGACCTTCATAAAAATACTCTATGGGTCGAGGGACATTACTTATAAATTGTGATCGCTCTCGATAGCATAGCATTTCCAATAATGCCCTCTAAAGCTCGAGTCCAACTGTAAAGAGAAATATTTCAAATAGGTACGGGTATGTTTCAAGTTTAGGTTTCTTTTTTTCGAAATTAGGGAAAGGGTAGTGAAAAAAAAGTTTTGAAATTACGTCAAATAAATGTGTTAAAAATTTTACCCTTAGATCAGATTGATTTACATTGACTATTTCATATTGGCCTAGGGTAAGTTTTATCTCTCATGTCCCCATATTCAGCTCTTTTCACTCGTCATTGTCAAACATACACAACGTCTTAATCATCTCCAACTAGATTCTCCAGACCTGAATAGTGGATACATCATCGTCATATCTCAGCTTTCTTTCTGTTGACATATTTGATTTTTATAGCAACTTCCTCGAAGCTACGTACCAATTTTTTAAATGATTTTTTTTTCACGTCATAAAACGAAGGCAGGTAGAGGTCCTTGAAGTGACTACGTATTTTCCCGAGCCTAATATAACGAAGAAAATGCAACGAGTATGGGCTAAAAAATTTTGAAAAGTTTCTTAGCTTAGCTACAGATCTCAAATACAGTCGTATCGATTACAATTACGAATGTTTTTTAAATTCGAATATCTCATCAATCAATCGTCTCTCCAAAAAACAGTAAAAAAAAAAAAAAATTAGCGACATCTTCAAATTTATGTAACGCTTCTACGTATTATATAAAGTAGGTACCTATTCGATAAGCTATAAAATTTTCTGCTTTGGCACCGGAATATCCGAAGGCTGTTTTATTCTACTACTGGTACGTACGGTGGGTTGACCCATTGATGTCACCGTATGATACGCTATTAACGCGGCGATAATTATTTTTCTAGAAGGCTTTCCATAATGTACATATTTTAATGACTAGTCATGAAACGTCAATCAAGTCGCAGCACGACGCGGTGCGGAGCAAAAAAAAAAAAAAAAAACCAACAACAACGTGTAAACGCTACCTAAATGAAGAAGAAGTTCCCTATATATGCATAGTGTATCTGTTGTACACATACTACACACGTTATTCGAACGAAATGCCGGTTTTATCGAATTTCACACAATCTACCAGTTTATTAATTAGGTTATACCACGTAGGTAGATATATATATAAATTTCGGCAAAACCATTCGGGTTTTCGTAGTATGTATATTATGTATCGTAATCAATCACAATCTATTTTACAGAACGTCGCTTTAGTCCGGTTCCATTGATGTGTATAATAAATACTCGAGAGCTCGAGTCGAGCTTACACCTCCTTAACCTACTTCATTCGAATATTAATTTCGCATTTTGCCAGCTGTATTCGTTTTTTTTTTTTTTTAAATATTAATAAATATAGCTAGGTATATGATGGGATCTGTTGGCTATTGTGAATTATAATAATACAAATTTTATATAGCTATACGCTAGCTCAGGGCGAGAGAAATAATACCTACGAATAAGTACTACTTATATTAAAGTTGAAAAATTCTGATAACTTTATTGCGTGTTTATTTCAGACTCGGTCTGCGTGTAAATTTTATCTGACCGACGCGACGCGACGAAAAGAACCGATTAAAGGGAATTAAAATTAGATGCGTATCGTACGTACACATATATGTGCCTGAAAACGTCATCATGTACTCCCCCCTCCCCTTACTCCATCGTGTAACCTTTACCGGTGTACGAAAAAAAAAGAAAAAAAAAAGCCTAGCTATGTTTTACGTGATGCGTTATAGGCCATTTATTAGTAATACTACGTAATGTGCCTGCAGAGGTTTTTTCATTCATTAATTTATCAGTCAGGTATATACATATATGGTCGATGGGATGGATGAGAAATTACAACAGAAGCCGCCACAAGGAGAGTATCCTCATTTGCGCGGAGAGACGAAATCTCACTATATTCTGCAAACCAAGAAGTATAACGATTTCTAATGCGCGTATATCGTATAGGTTTATGGCGAGTATAGCGTGTAAAACATAGAGTCGTAAACATGATTTGATGGGAGTCGTTAATTAAGCAATTAACGAAGAGACATTGTTGTAAAACGAGCATGAAGAGAGAGTAATAAGCAGATACGTGGCGGTGTGGCCGATTCCCGTGCGAATTAGGTAGGTATACGGAGAAGAGCCCCAGTCAGGGATAGGCATCGATGCGGCGATGGTCCGACTTGGCAGTATAGAACTAGATGCGATGGTGTGTTTGTATTGGTAATAATAAGTATTATGTTTACGTATACACTACCGTTTTTACTTATATACTCGTACTTACTAAAATTCAGCAACGTGGTAATGGCTTCGGTAGCCGTAAAAGAAAACAAGAGATGCGTTATTGTTCTCAAAGTGAAGTTATATTATCTTATCGTCGTGGTGCACGTTTACGGGTTATTTTTATTATTGCTGTTCGGGCTCGGGCCGTTTATTTAACTGCGCCATGTTGTCTTTTTTCGTTATGCATTGTTGTGTGTAGGTAATGCGTGGTATAGGCTACTGTTGTTGGCAATATACTATCTTACCATTCCTTTTTAAACTATATATGCAGGCCTGCCAGATCTGTGGATGATTTATCCTTAAATCAAGTGTTTTATGGCATGTTTGAAAAACTTTCGAGTTTTTTCTCCCCGCATTTCTACATTTTAGGGTTTGTTCTACGGTTTTCGAGGATTTTTAGGGGGGAAAAGTTACAAATTAAAGGAAATTTCGTACATCATTACTTTAAACTCGGAAAACCCATTTATTGGAGTTGATAAACAGCTAGAGACATTAACGATTCAAATCGTTTTCCATGTCTGATCTCCGAGTCATCAACCAACAAGAATAATGACACGCTACTTGATCCGTTTTGTAAACTATGTTTACGTAGTATAATTTGATAGAATAATCGTCAGAAAGTAATTACGAGCAAATTACCAAGTAATTATCGGTTAATTACCGGTAAATTACCAAGTAACTATCGATAAATCATCAGGTAATTACAAGAAATTTCCAAGTAATTAGGAGTTCATTACTCAATAATTACGAGTAATTACAAGTAATTGCAAGTGAATTACTGAGTAATTACAAGTGAATTACCAAGTAATTACAAGTAATTTACCTAGTGATTACGAGTAAATTACCAAGTAACTATCAGTAAATTGACAAGTAATTTCTCGGTAAATTACCAAGTAATTACGAGTAAATTATCACGTAATTACAAGTAAATTACCTAGTAATCATCGGTAAATTACCAAATAACGATAGGTAAATTATCAAGTAATTACGAGAAATTACCAAGCAAGCAAGAGTTGAGTACCGAGTAATTACGAGTAATTTACCAAGTAATAACGAGAAATTTTCCAAGCAATTACAAATAATTTACCTAGTGCTTACGAATAAATTACCAGGTAATTACAAGTAAATTACCTAGTAATTATCGGTAAATTACCGGGTAATCGCCATTAAATTACCGAGAAATTTACTGTTTTTATCATAAATTACGTTATAAGCAAAGATTGTTCTGGAATTTTTTTTTTGATGACGTTCTAAGAATTTTTTAGAAATCATCTTGACAGCCCTGACTAAACCGATACATATCGTTTACCATACCTATCACGATAGAACAGTAGCATAGTCATAAAATGCACAAAAATAAGGGTCCGCTCGATCGGTGTGTTGAATGCGATCTGATGACAGATCTTTAAACTAAAGGAAAAAAAAAAATTTAGCTGGACTACCTTTTTTTGATGCCCCTCCCTCCCTCCAGTAGGAACTACCTTTGTTTTTTCACATACTCCCTATGCCGGTTCTGATCATCGTATTTCAATTTTTTTAACCAAAATCGTAGCTCAAAGAGTACTGAACATTTTTTGTTGCTATAAAAATTTCGATAAAAAGCCTCCCAGGGCGGGGCGTCACTTTTCCAAAAAAGGCCAAAAAATGTTCAATTTTCGGTTTTTTGAAATTTTTAAGAAAAATAACGCTTATTATTGAAATCTGTTGTTTGAAAATGGGCAAAATAACGAAATGAGTTATTTTGAGAAGAGTGATATTTTCCTAGACCAACCTTCTACCTCCTGGACCCACCCCCCTACTTTTCAGAATTTCATTCGTGTAGGTAAGATAAGATAAGTGAAACCTACCGTTTGAAAGAAAAATGTTCAGCACTCTTTGAGCTACAATTTAGATTAAAAAAAAAAAAAAAAAAAAACTGAAAAAAA